>BGPT01002763.1:450-13605 GCA_003297045.1 Symbiodinium sp. clade C Y103 | reverse complement strand
ATTCCCCAAAAAGTGGCGGAATTTGGGGATTTCGGACCCTGGCGATTTGCGCGCGGCAGCTCTTGTGTACCCAAATCGTAATATTAGTAGTAATTATTTGAAAACATATAATTAATATGTTTTTTTATTAAAAAAAAAATAATCAAATTATCTTAATCTAAAATATTTCTAAATAATAAAGAATTATCGTATTTATTATTTAAGCAACAAAAATAAAATTTGAATATTAAGATTAATTATAATTTTGAATTTTAAAAACCTATTTCGTCAATTTTCGTGGAAGTAATTCTTCGCAAAAAATCCACGAATCTTTCGCGAGCGTAGTTTTAGCTTTCGCGGAGCCATGTTAGCCATCATTACTTGAAGGTTTTGGCGGCTACTCATATCTACATATATCGATTGATTGTTTATTATATTTGCTAAAGATTAATTAATATGTTGTCTTTTAATGTCTTTTATGTCAGCTCTCAGCTCTATTGGGCTCTCTTTCGTCTAAGTTTCAGATGCTTCCACCCAAGGGGCTCTGTACACAGAAGCTTGCCCCTTGGAATCAATCAGCGCCTGCAGATCGTCCTTCCAGCCGAGCAATTCTGCCAAAGCCGTGCAGCCAGCGTCGCAGTCGCCTTCATGGAACCTAGGCCGCGGAAAGATCAAAGTTAGGCACCTAAGGCGGATGATAGAAGTGACCATCCCATGAAATCGATTGAAATCGATTGACATCGCCCAACTCCCAATGGCCAAAATTTAGAGATTCAACTGGGACTAAGCAGCTCTTGCCATGCCTTCAAAGAAAAAGAGGCAAGAAATGATCAGAAAAAGTGAACTCATCTGTGAAATCTGTCAAGAAACACATCCCGCCAATTGTCTTCACCTTCTAGATGAAAGCGGAAGCCAAACTTCAGACTGTCACATGTGCCTGCTTGGTCTCGATTGATTAGCATTCGCGGGGCTGTTCTCGTTGCATAGCCAACAAGTCCAGCAAAGGGATGCACCACCAGTGATGTTCCCATCACGATCAACAAGTCACAATTGGCCAAATCTAAGCGATGCAAGCGGGCGAACCTCTCTGGTAATTCTTCACCAAAGAACACAATCTTTGGCTTCACCAAGCCACCCTTCGCATCTTTCAATGCTCTCCAGCCTTCTTCACCCTTGTCAAGAGCCGCTTTGAGCTCGTTGATGTCCACCTTGACCTCGGGCTCAGTGTCAATCACATGAGCTTCATCAAAGTTGCCATGGGCAGCTACCAGCTTCTCAGCTGGCAAGCCTGCGCGTCTCTCTAGGCTGTCAATGTTTTGTGAGTAGCATCGAAGTAGAATCCCCTTGTCATTCAAGAGCCGCACAAAGTAATGTGCAGGGGTTGGCTCGAAATTTCCTGGCCACATTTCGCGCGCCAGTTCATAGAAGGCTCCAGGATTCCTGCGGAAGAAGTTCAATTCAAAGATGGATTCGGCCTGTGGCAAGTTGAAGCGCTGCAAGTTGTCATACAAACCAGTGCCTGGGGTTCTGAAGTCTGGGATGCCGGCAGAGGTTGAGATCCCAGCACCACACATCACGACCACCTGCTTGCAGCCCTTCTCTGCAATGTATCTAGCGATGCCCTCCATGTCGAAACTGCACAGGACTGGCGGCATCTTCTCCTCTTGGACAGGCTTTCTCATTGACTGAAATACCTGGCACCCCCCCATGGCTGTGAGTCAAAACCTCGGACTCGCGGAGCCAAAAACTTCCGGTATCTGTTTTAGATTCCAGGCCCATACCCATGCATGTTGAATATTTGTTGAACATTCTTCATTTCAACACTTTCAAATGGAACGATACATGTTGATCTTTTGAGATGCTTCAAACGTCTTTGAGTGGTACTCCATAGAATTGCTGTCCATCCTTGAACCGAAACTCCCAGCCTCCAAAGGATGGACACCCTGTTTCGCCAATTTGGTGAGTTGCTCGAGCATAGCCTCCTTTCCAACAAACATATTGCCTTCCTACAGGGAACATAGTGACTCTGAGTTGACTTGACCAACCCATGGAAAACTCATCTGTTGGCAAACTCCTTCAGAAAAACGGCTCTGCACTTGATTCACCTCCGTTCATCACCATGGGTGATACAGCTTACCCTTGACAGTTCCCTGCCTTCAACATCTCGAGGTAGTCCAGTGCCTCGGCTTTGATAAGTCAAAAAATGTAGTTCTTTTTTCAACACCCTCAACTGCCTACAAGTGAATGCTCAGTTGTGTCAAGCCAAGTAGAGCTATCCAATGACCAAGTGTCGTTTCCAACCTCAACTCGTCTCCCGACCAAGAGTCTTCCAAACACCATAACTTCAATTAGGACCAAATTGACAAAAGGGGTTGCCCACATATGCCCACGTGAGGTATTGTGATAGGTCCCCAAACCCACCTCCAAACATTGCCGTCAAAGCTACAGACTGCACTTCCTCGCTGTCTGGTGTCTCTTCCGACATTTGTTGCAGGTCCCCCAGAAGCACCAAACGGTCTGGGAGCAAATAGGTATTGGCGACCACGTGGCACTTGATCCAACATGGCCGAGTCATGCCGAGTCACTCACGAACTTGTGTTTGTGAAGTACCTAATTTCAGGACACACATACCGCACATCCAGGTCCCTGAATCCTTGAAGATCAGTGTTCAGGAAGCCAACATCAGCAGTGTTAGTCTGCCACACTTCCGAAATCCCTGCGTTTGACAGCTGCATGACTCCTTTGGCGCAGCAGCTGTCCCTTTTTTTTGTGCTGCCCAACAGGATTTTGTCACGGCTCCAACTCTTGGATACTCCCGGGCGATATCATGGAGGGATGTCGAGGGTAATGAATCCCATCCCCCTAATATTCAACCCCCCCAAAATGTTCCAAATATGGTTCCAAATATGTGTAGATAAATCCCCTATTAAACTGAAACTGGGGGTTGTTGGGGGGATGGGATGAGTCGCAATGCTGGACATCGAAACATTCGCGGACGGCTCGATTCACCTTGTGCCCAATCTCGGAGCGAGGGGGGGCTGCAGCAGAGGCGAAAGCTGAAAATCTCACGCAGGTCTGGACCAGGCTGATGCGCCACTGGCCGGTCGTCTGAAACTGCTTGAACTTTGGGAAAATATCGTCCGCTGTGGTTCAGCTTGCACCTTTGCGCATGAAAGGGTGCAACTGCTGCTATGGGTAACCGTGGGGAACCTCTGATTTGGTATCCTTTGTCTTGTATCAAACACCCCTCTTCACCTCACCAGAAGTATCAAAGTAGTCGCTGGTTTAGCAAATCATGCTTTTTGATGCTCTTTGCACACTTCCTGCCTTTGATGCGAGGCATCCCATCATTCGGAAGCACCCACCAGGATTGCTTGAACTTCACCTTGGCTTTTCGGCCAATCATCGACCCAGTGAAGGCCCAGATCCAGACCCAGCAAACCCCTGTTGAGCCGAGGATCACAGATGTGAGAGACATCAGAGACCTGCAAACAAAGGTCTTCTTTGGTGTAGCTTGAGTCATCAATGACACCCGCCAGGGGCCAAACCTTGGATAAGCCGAGGAAGAGCTCCCCAACAAGTGTTTTTTTAACATGCAAAAGACATCTGATGAATAACCTAAATGTATTGCTTAATGAATATTCATTGGGGATATGGTGACCACATGCTGGTCCGTGGATTTTGGGAGTGCGTTGCCGGACTACACAATTTCTCCTCCCACATCTTGTAGTACCTGTCACCTGAAATTCATAGTTTCTCCGTCTGGACTGTTATTTGAGACATGTTGATCACTCTCACCACCACCTTATCCACTGTCATTATAGTCAGTCTTGCAACCCAAAAGCAGACCAACAACCAACATTTACAACTCCGATCATGAGGCCGAAAATGTGATTGAACAAAAAAAATGTTCTAAAAAGATCTCAGCTACTGCTCCGTCTTCATCGTAGACAATGGTCATGAAAACGCCGCAAGTGGCACAAACATGTCTTCTCGCATGGCTTGTAGTGCGCACCTCAGGTGCGGATCTGGTAGCACAACTGACAATGGTGGCTTTGCGGAGGAGACATCATCGCAGCATCGTATCGAAAGCGTGGGCTGTCAACACTTACAGACACCCTACTACACCCTTCCCAGTTACCCCCCCACAGCATGCACACACTCCCCCTCACACATTTTACAAAAGACCTCCCACCTACCCCCACATAAAAACATAACAGCATAACAACATAGCATACATACAAAAAACATAAAAGACAACAGCAAGAAAAAATCAAAACACCCGACCACAAACTACCAACTACACACTTCCCACTACCCCTACACACAGACAAAACAGCAAAGCACAACATAAAGAACAAAACAAAGAACAACAATAAATATTATTCCCTAGACCTCGCCATACTTTATGATATGTATTTAATATCATAAATTATGTTTTAACCTTTATTAATCACAACAGTTATAGCAATCAGTAAGCAAAGTCTGGGTATCCAAAATATCCTTTGTAGAAGAAGTTGCCATTTTCTCCTTACATTTCAAATGATAATTACCTGTTAAATGAGACCCCCACTCACATTTTAGACAATCTAATTTACAAGTCCCACATTTTAATCTTTCTATGCAATCTTTATCAGTTATGTTTTTTTCTGGTTTTTCAGGTTCTTCTCCTCGCTCCTTTGATTCAACTAAATATTTATGCCCCACTCCCCTTTCATGCTGTGCATTATTGTATTTCTTAATCTCATACTTACAAATGGGACAAGTATAGACTTCATCTTTGATTTTTTGAAAATATGCATGTTTCCATTTTGCGGTCTTTTCAGGATTGTTTCTCCTGTATTCATTATTAGTATCAAAACAGTTGTTACAGGTAATATTATCATCCCTGCATAAGTCCAACTCTTTCTTCTTATTACACCTCACAAACTGCTTTTTATCATTATCATCTTCAAATCATTATCTTTATTAAGATTATCTTGGTGCTTCGTTGTATTTAAATGCTTGCTCTTACATTTAATGGATACATCACACTCACATATATCAGAATGATACACCTTACCACTCATTAGACTTCCTACTATATATAGATAATATCCCTTTAAGTCTGTTTCTCCTAAAACTGATTGATTTAATAAATAAATAATTCTAATAATGATATTGTGAGAACCATGTTAGTTAAACAGTTTGTCTATATGCTCCCTTATTCCTTCCATATCACATTTTTTTTAATCAGAACCAATCAGGTCATCAACATATTCAACAAGAAACCATTTGAGTAAATTACCTCCTGGATAATCTCTTTTCCTAAATTCATAAACACGCTCTCTGACAAATTCATCAGTTGAATACCTAATATTTCTAAATAATGAAATTGACTAACGATGTGGTTAATTACTTTCATATCGTTTTTACAATATGATTTAACAACCTGTAAGTCCATTTTATTATATACATATTTTTTCTTTCACCTTTGTTTTATCAAATATTCTATCAATTTCATTTTTCCATATTTTGCCATTATCATAATAGGTAGGAACATTACAATGTATATTATCTTTATACAGTTTCAAAAAACGCAGTTGCTTTTCTGGTTTTGTTAATTTATTGTCATATTTTTTATGATATAAATTGTAATGCTGTTCTTGTTCCTGCATCCATTCACACCTCAAACAACCAAAATACTCACCAACCTTACAACCAATATCAACAGGCAAAACATCCAACAACACATCCCTTTTCCTGCTCTGATGTAATTTACACATATCACAGTCACCATAATTAAACAGTGTCATTTTTTCGCTGATATATAAAATAATATGTCTTTAAATAGTTTTCGTCTAAAACTGATTAATTTTAGACTTTTAAGAGTTCATGACGCAGTAAAGGTCTTGGATAATCTGTTAATTTATAATACTGTTGCCCCAATGTTTCACTGATTGCCTCTACTGTATATTCACCTTTTAACCAATGACTATTTTTCTCCTTCTCACCTGTTCTCTTCTTTCTCATAATCTTCAGCCCGTCTCCCACATCCAGTTCGGGATATATTCTGTTCTTCTTTGCTTTTATTGACACATGGACTTTTGCTTTAAACTCATTCTCTTTCTTGCTTGCTTGATTTGGGGTTAGTCCGGTTGCTGAGTGTATATTATTATTGTTATTATATGTTAAAAGCACTTTGGGTAAATAATCCACCCATTGTATGTTTTCTTTTTCTTTCTTTTCATAATGTTCTACTCTTTTAAATATCATATCCTTAACTGTTCTCTTAAATCTTTCTACAAAAGATGCCCTCCCTCTCTGTGTAATTCCCATTCCCTCACTTTCAATTCTCTAAACACTTCACCTCTCAACGCGCCAACTTCACCTCTTCATCATCCGTAAAAATCAGTTTTGGCTTCCCTCCCATTTTGTTTATTGCCTCCATGACACCAGCAGTTATATTTGGAGCATCTCTACTTTTCAACGGAATAGCAACGGCATATTTACTTACATCAATACAGATTAAGGCGATGTAAAACTTCTGTTTTGTGTTAAAATCTTCACCTCTAAAAAAATGTCAAGTCTATTTGATAAGTATGTTTATTATGAGGTGCTACAAAAGAATTCCAACTTTGTTGCTTCTTTTTTATCTCTACATTTTTTCTAAAAAACTCTTCAACATCTGACTATCTTTTTCTTTGGCATCTTGAAGGGTTGTTGCTTTACTTCCAAACCCCGCTCTATAAAAAATATATTTCACCAATAATGCTCTCTTTATTTTCACTCATTATAAGATAGTTTGTATAAGAAATGTTCATATAAACTATCTGCTACTACAATTACAGTAGCAACAAAAGTGAGTAGTATTACTCTTGCTGTGGCATGACTCATTGTCTAACCGCTGGGCTGTAAAATCACCATTCAACCTGCCATTTTTAATCTTGAAATCAAACCATGTATTACACTTCTGGCATCTGCCGTTCATCCTTTCTAACCACCATTTAACATCTATGTAGTCATCTTCATCAATCTCTCTATTTTTCTCCCTGTCCTGCTTTTTGTATCCTTCAATCTTGCTCTCAAAATATCTCTTATACATATTCAACTCCATCTCTTCATCAAAATCTTTAGTCCTGTAAAAGTTTACCTTCTTAAAAGCAACACATCGGGTCAAAGCAGTGTATAACACTCTCTGGATACATAATTTAAATCCCACTCATGGATTGTCAATGTCTCTTTGATTGATGCCCCTTGACTGCTATGACATGTGGCACAGTGAGAGTATATGAAGATGTCATCCACATACTCTTCATACATATCAAATTTATCAGTGTCAATACTGATATTGTGTAATGTTAATTTTCTGCCTTCAATCTTTGTAATAGTATATCTGATATTCATATTAATCCTTGGATTTCTCACCCACTTTCTGGCAATCAGTATCTCTCCTACTTCACACTTTTATTTTTCTTACCTAATCTCTGTCTAATCTCATTAGCAACATTACGGCATCTGATATTTCTATATGCTATGTTGTGTTCTGATGCCATTATGTCATCAGTAATCTCAAAGTATTTAGGGATAATCTCTTTTAAAGGTTTATACACCCAAAAGTCATCATATATATATATATCAGATAATATCACTAATATTTTTTCTATATGTATCTCCTTCAATGCTGTCTTTCTCACCTACCCTCTTACAAATTGTTAAGTAGATATTATAGGGACAGATTATATCAATACGCCTATTAGCGTATTCTTCTTCATCTTGGCAGTTGGTGCAGTCTTCAAAGCATGGTAGTTGTTTAGTATCACCTGTTAATATCCGAATCTTATCAGGGTTTTCTAAACAAAATAAATACTCTAATCCTGTTTTTAGTATATGTATTAACCATGAAGACTTCATCAAAAACACTCACATCAAACATATCATAATCAAACTTTGGCATCTTCCCCCTCTCTTCATCATGAACCGCTATTGAAAAGAATTTGTCAAATGTTGTTGCCTCCAATCCATCACATAGTTTCTCTTGAAGTTGCCTGTTATTAGGCATAACAAATAGCACATTCTTATTCATCTGGGCGAAGTATTCACCTATATAACTCTTGCCACTTCCAGCATATTTTGCTTTAATGATGACTGGTTTATTGACTTGAATGATTTTCTCACAGATGCTTTTGGTGTCCCATTCATCTTCAATAGGGATATTCTCATTTTTCAATTTTGGAATTTAAATTAAAGATACTTGAAGTATTGAACTTAAATTTATACTCATCTTTTGGGAATATCACTGCCTTATCACTTTCTACCTTCCACTGTCCTATCTCACTACCTACATCCAAACATCCGTCAATATGTCTTCTACAAAACTTGTATCCTGCTACTTTATCAGCATTTTCACTATGAATAGTGAAGGCATCACTCATAACACTACACACTCTGACGCCTTTTGCATTCAATGTCTCATAAGTCTCACACATCTTAAAATTATGATGTTGTAACAGCATCTCTTTTATATAATTACCTAAATTTGTTCATTAACTTCTTGCTGTCAGATATGTTTAAGATATAATACTAATACTTATCTCCTGTCTCTCTACTTACCCTTGATATGTTTTCATCCTCATCTTCTACCAGTTCTTCTTCTTGATGACTTATTGAATATACCTTACCACCATACAAACTCTGATAATAACATGTTTCCCCTGCTGTTATGTTTTTTGCTTGTGTGTATGTTGTTTTGATTTGCTTGTATGTATGCTATGTTGCTATGCTGTTATGTTTTATCTTATGGGTAGGTGGGAGGTCTTTTGTAAACTGTGTGAGGGGGCAGGTGTGTATGCTGTGGAGGGGTAGGAGAGAAGGGTGTAGTAGGGTGTCTATAATTTCAACCAAGGATTACTTAAACCCATGGCCTGTAGAATAACTGGGGGGTAGCATTTTAGTAGCAAAGCTTTTCGCGGTCGGCAATCCATATGCCAGGATTTAATAAAGAGGTTGACACTACAAGTCTCAGGTCCCAGCAAGTTTGAGAGTGTCCTGACGTACTTGAGATGATTCAGGGCCTCACTTCCTGCTGTTTAGGTCCGTTGAGATCTTGACATCCCCATAGATTGCCATAGATGCTGACTCCCGAAAGCACGCAGCTACAGACCCACCTCTCGTTCCTTGCGGCCTGCAACTGTTCGTAAATTTCCAGTGATCATGGCTGCCATCAGTCCTTCGCAGTCCACTTCAACTGACCTTCCTGCGGGCCACAGGACCGCGACCCTGTCGCACTTCCGAACGTGCCCAGTCGTATCCAATTGCGGTGTATGGATCAGAATTTGACGCCTGGAACCCCCTCAAAGGTGGGTCATTTTCTTGATGATATTGATGTAACTATGATATGACTAAATTATGATAAATTATGCAGATTTAACTATATCATGCTATATCATATGTTTCGAGGGACCCTAAGTTTGACCCATGGCCAGAGGACCATATCAAGACGGGCTCTTGGGATCTTCCGTCTCCTCAATGGGCATCCAGCTTTGCCAAGCTGCACCAGAAAGCTTCCGGCAACTGCCGCAGTAGCAGTGCTGCAGTTCCTCTGGAAACCTGAGAACACTGCACCACACTGTCATTTTTTGGCATTGTTTTTTCCGAGATCATCTGCTTGCTGGTTGCAATCTCACCCGATCAGTGGGGGATCTTCTCCCTAAACCTTGGGATGCCTCTGGCTCTGAACTCTGAACCATTCTGATCAATTGACAACTTGACAACAAACCACATTTCAAACATCATAGCCTCATAGCCTAATAGCCATGAGAATTGATTGTTTCCCATGGTGTCCCCATGGTTTCCCCATGTTCCCCAGAAAAGGTTCAGTTCCCCATCACATACGGCACACTGGGCACAGCGTCCTCACCTGGGAAGCTTGAAACGGCAGCCTCCACAGCTGCAGCCGCCCGTGACCGGTCCTGCAGGGCTGGGGCTGGAGGAGCCAACCTTGGCCCACTTGGGAGCCAACTATTGGGGACGATGAGAAAACATCTGACTTTGAGTGGCTTGGAGGGAACTTCCCAACTTTTTTTCGGGGACACAAAGATGAGATTATCTGAGAAAGACTTTAGAACCTTCGAACATACCTGGAGGCAATAACATCAAGACCCAAGTGCCCCAAAACCTTTTGGTCCGCCGGTCCTTCTTTGGCCAATGAGCTCTGCTTTGCCTCTGCGCAAACAGGGACCCAAGGATACCAACAGTTTCCAACAGTGAAATTCGAGAAGTCTGAAGGAAGATGACCACTTTCTCCAACCATCCACAGCCAGTTGTCTTCTGCAATAATCAGAAATGATGAGGGTCACATTAAATCATATTAAATCACAACTCGTTCAACTTCAACTGTGACAAACAACTCAAGAAAGATCTGTCTCTTTTTTCGAGCAACAACTCGAACTACTCAAGCATCCGCGGGTCCTTCTGTCTCTGTTTCTTGGTTGCTGGTACGAAGCCCAGATATGCAGGTGCTTGCTCGCGGCACCAAGGGATGAAACTCTTAACATCGGGCAAGCGGTCAGCCTCAAGGAGCCATGAAGAGAACCCCCCTGCAGCCAGGGTTCTTGCCATCTGATGATTCATTATATTGCTTCTGGTCATTTGCCTAACTTGGAAACACATCTGACAGAAAATCCTTCATAGTAATCAACTATAATGGAGATAGCAGTGCTTTCTCAAAAAGCCTTGAAGAAAGTACAAATGTTGTTTACTACTTCCAGCCTTCGTACATCGAGATTGATTGCATGGCATAGATTGCATAGTGATCCAGCTGATTCTTGCTGCAGACACTACAGTGGCAGACCGCACTGCAGAGATAGTCAAATGAACAGGCTGAAATCCAGAAACCAAAGACCCGCCAGCAATCATGTCATGGAAGCCGTACCGTACCATAAATCGAAGACTATAGGATCTTCTCTTCGATCTGTGCAAACACTCAATGCACTTCTATCTCAATGCTCGCGAAGATGATTCAGACTCTAATGCTTTTGAGTCACGCGTAGTAAACTGGTTGGTGGTTTCACCCCCCTGAAACATACGAGTATCACGTCAGTTGGGGATTATTTCTACAAATAAACAATTTTGAAACACCAACCAGCAAGTAGATAATCCAGTTTCTCTGCGGTGTGTTTTAGGTTCTTTCCCCATCGTCTGTTGTCTGCCCAAACTTGCCACAGAACCTCAAGGCATCCGGCATCGACGCAAACCACCTTCCCAACCTGGCGTTCATCGCTGTCATTGAAGTGATCCACAACAAACAAGATTCCCTCTTTTGAAATATATCTTGCTATGCAATGTGCAGATTTCTTCCCCAAATCCTTGAACACAATTGTAACATAATTATCTGAACGTGCTGTTTTGTTCGCAACTGTCAGCAGTTCTGTCTCTGATTCTGAGACATCTAGTATCATCTAGTCTGCCATAGCTGCTGCCTTTGGGAATGTCGCCAATGATGAGAAGCACTTGCTGCAGAAAGTCCTGCAAAGTTATGACCAAGTCATGCAGAGGGCCAAAGAAAGTCATGCACAGCTTGTGCTTTGAAGCGATACATGGCATGCGCGGGCCGCACAGGCACGCTGGTAAATGTGGGTTTGTCATGGTCTGTCTGAAAATATGATGCCCCCCATTCCCATTGAGTACTATCAGTGTCCCGTCTCGGAAGTTTGCAGCAGTCCTCATCACCTCTTTGTCGAAGTGATCACATCGATCGGTTCTTGCGACAACCAAATCCCCACCTTTCAGACGCTCCACGGCTGAAGTCAACACCTGAAACGGAGTGCAAACCCCAGGTGAATGTCCGGCACTCCGGATTCAAAATGCACAAAAAAAATCAATGTGTTTTCATGTTCTCTGATAACTCCATGTATTATTTATATCGGATGCCTCTGTACATCTTGAGCGATACAACAAAATTAGCAGCGCAAAAGGATCTTGTTGTTTACTTTAAATGCAAGCCAAGTTGGTCTACCGCTTTTAGAGTTTAAGCACATCTTTCCACGGCGAATCCCAAGTCTTAGCTCCAAGCTGTCACGTAGGATGCAAAGGCAGCCTTGGTGCTACAGGCTGTTGCAGTAGTTTTTGCCATATTCAAAAGGTTCATGAAAATACCTGAACATACCTGAACATGGATCAACAAAAGGGATCATCTTCGTATCTTCGGATTCGTCATCAGCCCCCAGCTCTTCTTTTGGTATTCCACACGCCAAGTAACCGAGTGAGCTCGCCGGCAACAGGCGCAGTGGCAATTGGACATGTCCAACTTCCCAGATTGACCGTGGGGTTCAACCTGCGGTACTGAGACATGGAGTTGATGGAAATTGAACCTGGAAAGGTGGAGAAAAATCAGATTGATTATGATGATCAAGGTTTGGTGGCGGGTTTGCTCCTCAATTTTTTCATGCCAGCACTTTATATAGACTCGACCCACCATGACCGTCCATGACTCCCATTGCAGCTCACATCTTACAAACGGAACCCTTCTGCGATTCCCTCCATCCCCACTGCCCAAGTGCACCTTGCTGAGTGGGAACCTGAAGCGGCAGCCACCGCACTTGCAGCTACCTTCTCAGCAGGGACATCTGTCTGTGGCTTGGACGCATCATCAAAATCATGTTCAACTATCTGCCCAAGAGGGGTTTGGGCGTGAAGGAAGCAGCAACAAAAACCATGTTCATTATGTGCAAGATCACTTGCAAATGCTGCTTTTCACCGTGTGTCACAGTTGCTCATTTGGGAAATAACAATCATATACAAGTAGTTCCCGGGCAAGCCGGGGTCGGAAGTTTCAAAAATTGAAACGCCTATAGCTTATAGAACTGAACAGAGACTGGGCCTATAGGATGTGAGCAAGCCTTCTGTGCTTCTGGCATCCCTTGGCTTCTGACATCCCTTTGCCTTTGCCATCCCTTGTTCCCTTGCCTTTGACATCCCTTGGCTTCTGACATCCCTTTGCTTCTGACATCCCTTGCTTTTGACATCCCTTGGCTTCTGACGTCCCTTTGCTCTTGAANTCCCTTGCCTTTGACATCCCTTGGCTTCTGACATCCCTTTGCTTCTGACATCCCTTGCTTTTGACATCCCTTGGCTTCTGACGTCCCTTTGCTCTTGAAACCCCTTGCTTTCGACATCCCTTGGCTTCTGACATCCCTT
>BGPT01002762.1:48118-63314 GCA_003297045.1 Symbiodinium sp. clade C Y103 | reverse complement strand
CGTGTTCCTATGGGTGCAGGATGCTGTGAGCAGTGGACGAATCAGTTTGGGTAAGAAGCCCACAGCTGACATGCTCGCTGACATGCTAACCAAGCCCTTCGAACAGGCTAGAGTTCGAATGCTACTCGAGCGCATGAACTACCATTTCAGTGATGGTCGACATCACCTTGCACTCGAAGTCTGAGAAAGGGTTTGAGCCGGCTACAGTAGAAATGACCCTACAGTCATCTCGGGCAACTGACCTNTTCAGTGATGGTCGACATCACCTTGCACTCGAAGTCTGAGAAAGGGTTTGAGCCGGCTACAGTAGAAATGACCCTACAGTCATCTCGGGCAACTGACCTGAGACAGCAGCCCTCGGGAGGCGTGTTGACATGTAGGGGTCTCTTTAACCATGTTCCACTTGTATAGCATGTTTAATGTACCGCAGCCCTTTTGGTTTTGGTTTACCTTTAGGTTACCTGAGGCAGGTAGCAGCGAGAGAAAAGGAGCGTCTGGTTGCGCACCACCTAGAGCCCAAAATCCCGCTGCACATATTCATATAATCATGATACTGGAATGATGGTGATTATATGATCTTGATGAAGAATGATGTCAAATGGTTGGGAATAGAATTGCAACACCATTTGCCCTTTGCTAATCTTATCATAGCCAAGGAAAACGGCCGGTCAATTAATGATGTACCTGTCAAACATTGTGACTGGGACTGTGACACCTTGTAATTGGGATGCAATGGGACATGCCACAGTCTTTTCGGCATCTACTCAGTATAAGTAACCAGGCCCGTGCACTTTGTTTCCAAACCGATTGTGGTTGGTTTCGGGTCCCTACTACTAGAAGCACAGGCACAACATTGTACAAGACTAAAATTTGAAGATCATTTGGGATTGATGAAACTCATTCGGAAAAGACATGCAAAAAGTTGCCGCTGGCACTATTTTCGTTTCTGGCAAAGAAAGAAAACATCAAACCAAGCGTGCAGCCGGCAAATCTTAGAAGCATTTCAAAACGACGTATTTTGGTGATTCATGAGTTCCATGGATCAGGGCACCCTACAGCCATATTGATTTCATTCCGTTTGGATCAGAAAAATCAGTGGAAAGCGTGTTTCAATAATTCCAAAGAATCCCAGTGTAAATCACTATGGCTCACTATTTTGTAAATCCCCTTGCGGATCATTTGTCTTTCCAGGTCCAGTGCTTGAAGATCAGCGACGGTTTTCGCCTGGTGAGACTTGGCTACAGCTGCAGTTGCTGTGCCGTTCTGATGTATACCAGTCACATCATTTTCAAAGAAAATGCGATGCGAAACCTCAACGTTGAAGACCACGATGTGGAGGTCCCGCTTTCAGGTGCAGGAGGTTTGAGGCAGGTGAGTCAATCTAGCGCAGAGCCTGTACCGAGGACGCGGTGGAGGTCATTGTTGGAGAGCTTTTGAGCGGCATTAAACATAAAGCGGAAAGTGCGTTTGGTGTTGTCACTGTTTTGCTATTTCTTTGAAAAGATGAGATAGATGCTGATGGATTTTCAGAATTTTGTGCTGTGGCAACCTTGATTCCTGAAAAAATTGCCACATGGCTTATATGTTGGGTAATTTCGCGTATGTGTTTCTAGGCTTTCCAGTGAACGATGGTGGGAAATCATCGTTGAAATCACCATCAGGCCGGGGCCCCGACTGGGTGAGTGGCTGCCGTGTCAGATCCAATCCTTTGGGGATTGGCCCGGGACCTACCACATCTTCGTGGACGCTTGGCTTCAAGGGGTGTGACGGTGGTGGGAAGTGCTATGGTAGTTTTGGCATGACAAGTTGGATGAATGATGAAGACAGAAGTGGAAAGGTCCTCATTTGTTATCATTCCGATATGTTTAATGCATCCCCTAGATCACTGCTGAACCATCTTCAGCAACTTGTGAAACAATCCGTGCTGCCAAGGAAAACCATGAGCGGAACAACATTCCCATGTGGTATTTCCGATCCTTGGCCAAAAGCCACCGTGCAGTTGCTGCAGTTGTGGCCACGTCCCAATGGATTCCAATGGCCGCCCCAAGGAACGCCTGGAGACGACGACTGGGCTTAGCCAAAAGCGAAAAAGGGTTGCCTTTGGTGGATGAAACTGTTGGAGTTGGAGTGGATTGGCATGACTGTCAGAACTGTGGTCAGTTGGTTTGGCCGATCATGATGCATCAAGGCCATTGGTTTGGCCGAATCTTTTGCAACGCCATCGTTGCACCTTTGGGCACTGTTCCAATGATTTGAGGTCTTGATTCATGGGATGCCTGGAACTCAGAAATTCCAAGACCCATTGGACTGAGTGCAGTTGGAAGCAAAGCCATTGGACTTGGACGGGAAAGGAATCATGTATCCAAGAGCCAACCTATATATGGTTTTCTTTAGGAGGGTGTATATTATATACATCTGAATATTATGTCATACGGTTCATATTGAAAGTAGGACCATGACCTCCATAAATAAGTGGTTGGCAACATCCCAAATCTGTCCGGAAACCCAACAGCGGCTGCCAAGGAAAGATGAGGAGCAAAAGCCTCAGCTGGTGGAAAGCTGAAAGCTGGAACTATGAAACTGCATTTGGTTGACTTCAAATCTTGTCCTTTAGATCCTCGATGCCTTGATGTTCACCTGGAAACCGGTTAGCATGGCGATTAAACATCCTCCCTAAATGATGGTGATGGGAATGTCCCCGGTCCCCCATGGTGTATTTTCCATTGCCACGTTTGATTATTAGAGGGTATGTATAACTAGTCCACTTGTCTCAGTTGGTTGCCACTGCCTGTCTCCCTCATTGAGGTTCATCCGGAACGAGTGGAACCAAGTGGCACTGAAATTGGCTGCGGCTTCCTTTCATGTCATAGCAACTTGGGCGCTTGCACTGGTGGCATTGGAAGGAATTCCTTTGGTGTAATTTTTCTGGTTTGGCAATTATTGACAGCTTTTCGGTGCATCATCGCAGTTGCGGTGAGTTGAGCCGGTGTGGCAACTGCCTCAGATGGTTGAGGATGTTTGGGTTTAGGAGTTCCTCTTTTGCTCATCCCGGTCAATCAGAATCAGCTGAAACCAAAACTGTCGGGGGAACCACATGGCAATACAGTATGGAATATACCGAAGCTATTGGCCAAATACAGTGAGACATTTGGTTTTCTGAATTATTTATGTTAGTTCACTTGAGGCTATGGACATTGCGGCTATGGATTTTTTTTGGGGTCAACCGTGGACAACCCCCTCTGACCTTCGGGGTGACGTCAGCAAGGTGCCAGATTTCCATTCAGCTCCCCTACCCTTAAGACCTGGAAGACTCAGCGGAGAGGCCGGTCCATGGCGAATGGAGGGCGGGCTTCTGGCTTAGCCATCGCTTTCCCGGCCCTGTAGACCATAAATACATAAAAGGATATCAAAGGAACATTTATGAGATAGTCATGAATTGAATATATATATATATATTTGATTGATTGAATAGATGTTTACATATAGAATAACTTGCGTAGAACTTATCATGCTTTCACCACATTTGCGATGCCAAACTTTGCAGCTGTCAGGTGTTGAGGGAGCTATTTCCAACGTGCCGGAGCCCAGTTGGGCCCACTTAGGCCAGAGGTGGAAAGGTTGAAGATGATGGTCCCAATGCGGTCCCCTCAAAATAGTTTCAATCAGGGGTAGGGGTAGAATATGGGAAGATCAGATGATAGGGCATTACTTGGCAATGGATCCTGCATGGGAGGTGAAATTCGATCAGCCATACTGGGAAACGTAAAGGTTTCCCAACAATTGAAATCAGGAGTTATTCCACCAGCTTCTGAACAGCTATTACAACATGAGAATTGGTTTGCCTGAAAATGGTGCATGGTCATTTTTACTGGGTTTGGGGCATCACGTTTCTTGAGAAGAAACCATAATGTCATGCGGTGAATGTTGTGAACAATTATAGCGACCTCACAGCAATCTGTAGATGATGGTGAGTCAGAAACCATCCTAAAATGGGCCTAGAGAATTCATAAATTGATTGTGGTAAGGGGAATCAACCCCAGCACCAGATGGCTTTGTCCAATGGCTTCTTACCTGGCCCAGGTTATGCTCCAGGAATCACATGATTCCATCAAGATACAAGTCCGTGGTGAGGCGCCCCATGTGTTGAAGTTGATTCCACGACAAGTCACTTGCCACATGACTGCTTTGGTTGCTGTCAGAATCGGGTCCTTTGCCTCTGCGTTGTGCTTAAAAAACGGATTGTATACTTTGATTCAAACTGCCGCAGTTTCAGCCACCTTCCAGCCTGCGGTGAGTGAACTCGAATGGAAAGTTGCTACAAGACTCTACAACCATAGCACCAGTCGCAGTGCTTCAGAAACAGCATCCCTTGACACATTTTCGCATCCAGCCATGGCTAGCTGTTCCAGATGTTGCGGTTCCTCCACTGCGGACGCAGAAGATTTGTTGCACCTTCGCGGGAACCCTGGGCCGAAGGTCGATCGTCATTGCACTGATCCCATCTGCTGCCTGCTATTTCTGGTAGTCTTGGGGGCAACTGGCGTCTTGCTCAGCGTCCTTTGGCAAGTAGGTGATGTGCGACGCATTAATCATGGACGTGATCATGATGGCAACTTGTGTGGCCTGGGGGAGATGGAAAAGAAACCCTTCCTGTTCTACCCAGACTTGGACACGGACTTCAAAAATGATCCCACTCTCAGTGGCATGGATTTGCTAAAGAGATCTGAAGGTGACGTTTTGTTTTCAGGGTGGTTAATCCATGTGCATCCACAACTCGTGTTTTTTAGGGATGTGTTTTCTTTTTTCCTCACTGACCGTTGAGAAAACGGCAACATCCAAGGTGGACGTTACGGAGTGTGTGTCTCCGAATGTGCCCAGGAAGGACAGGTGGTGGAAGATTATGGCCATGCCCGGCAGAGTTCGTGGCTGGTGCTTCAGCCCTCCTTTCCCGTCTTCCAGCGTTGCTTGCCATTTCAAAAGCCCACGGTGAAAGCGAGTACCAAGCTCTGTGTGAAGCCAGCATGTGGCTTGGTGATTTCATTCATATTCACATTTATGATATTTATGGGACTTCACAACCATCAAGCGGGGATGATAATGATATTGATCATATATAGAAGATACAAGCAAGTATCTTTTTCTGGTGATTTCATGTACTGCACACACTGTATTCATGTTTCATCCCATTTTGACATGGGGATTATCCCCAACAACTTGAAATTCTTCGTGCCCTGGGGGCTCAGGTGAAGTCACCTCCGGGGTTCCCTTCAAGCCAGAGCAAGTTTGTGGTTTGCAGCGTGATGGCACCGACAAGTACTGGCTGCTGGAGTGACTGGACATGACCAGAGATGACTGGGGTAGTTGGGGCAAAGCCAGGAATTTGGATGTAAGGTGCATATTATAGGCTTGCGGTAGATGCTTCTATACCCAAATGCCAGATGAGCCATGTTGCGGACATATGACAGGCGCGGGCACACTCTATGCCGGTTCTTCCAGATATTTCTTGTTCTAGTGATGTTCGACAACAATGGCCCCAACATGCCTCAATCAGTCAGCGTGGGCTCAAAAACGCTCAAGAATCAACCAGTTGGAACAGCCCCAGAAGAAGATTCAGCAGATTCTTCTTTCAACACATTCTGCTTTTTGGACGCCGAGGAAGCCTGATTCTTCCATCACAGATGGCTGGCGTGCGGAGGCAGGACTGAGCCCAACTACCATCCATTGGCCATGTGAAATCAACGCCAAACATGTCTTGATTGGCCATTTGTGTTTAATTTGTTTGTCATTTGTATGGAATGTGCATGGTGCTTAAAAAATGAATTACACAGTCCCCTGTTTCGGGGGCGCATTTTTGAGAAATCAGATCCTGCTGTTTTTTGGGCCCCCGTTTTTGCAAAGACCCTGAGCTGCAAGGGGGCCTCAGATGTCTTGATCCAATCGCGAGTGTCGATGGCAAGTAGCGCTTGGCCATCAAATACCACGTGCCAGCAGAGGGTCAAGCGAGAGGCGGAGGTCTCAGTGAAACCGCTGGATGAGACTTGGACATTTTGGAGCAAGACACGTAATGCTAGCATGCTAACCCCATATTAATTCCAAGGGGGAGAATTATATTTTTTTACATTTGGGTTTCGGGGTTCCTACTTTCAGAAAAACCTAATTACCCCCCCAAGTTGGATGCTCAAACAGGATCAAGTTCTGGGGTTCTCAAGGGCATACTAGGCCTATTTGGTCCGAAAATTGGTAACACACAAATGGGTTTGTCCAAACATGGGGTATACCCTGAAATTGGCATTTGGATAAGGGACACATTTTTTTCAACCAGATTTTGTGGTGCCCCACCTTCTGACAAACCCATGCAATGCCGGCAATGCCCTTGAAATGCTTCATGTCAACCCACTGGCTGCCTGGCTGTGTCTTCAGTTGTTTCTCCAAGGATAGCGTGGCCAATATCCTCTTCACCTCTGTCACCAGCCCAGCCTATTCGTTTGGGAACGCAGTGTCCGAGAATCTGGGACTGGTGCTGGGCCTAGGCAGGGGATGACATCCTGCAGGAAGCAACATATGAAAAACCGACAATTCATTGATCATTTTCCTAGCACGAAACTATGCAGAATTTCATCTCAAAACTCAAAACACGGTTGTTGAACATTTGATGTCATCACCACCCCTGCCCCGGTTAGGTGTGGGGGGTGCTGCGCTGCTCTCCGTAGCCATCATGCTGATGTTCCCCGTTTGTGCACCCCCGCTGTTGGTGGTGCTGTTGTTGGTGGTGTTCCTGATGCTCGTTGCAGCTGACTACATCCTCTTTGTTCAGGCCAACATTGCCACAGGACGAACCGGAGCCCGTTTCACCAACTTCTTGAAGAGTTTGGACATCTCGGTTCCAGCAGGAGCGGAAGATTTATTGCAGCATTCCAGCGATCAGTCAACAACTCAGCTTTTTGCGTTGGGGGCCTTTGCTTTGGCCCTGGTGATTGCAGTTCTGGCCTGTCTAGTGATGTCCATGTCTCGACAGTTCAAGATCTTGATCGCGTTGTTGGAAGAAGCTGGCAACATGATTCGACGGGTGCCTTCTCTGTTGCTGGCTGCTGCTTGAGACTGCACATTTTTCAGTTAGAGTGCGTCAGCCAGAAATTACTGGGAGAGGGACCTCACACTTCACCAACAAGAACCGGCAATACAACCGATAAGAGACCCCCTAATTCCAGATGGGTTGTTTCAAGGATTGTCCTTTAGCACCTCAGGTTGGCTTTGCCCTTGCTTCTGTTGGCCAGCTTTGCAGTCTTCTTCAGCCTCTTTTTCGTGGCCTCTGTAGGCTTGGCGACAGCGTCCCAGGACCAACTGCAAGCATCCTTGGAGAAATTCAACCTACCAACCGGAGTGGAAGATGTGAAGCACTTCCAACAAATCAGTGCCGTGTGTTGCTGGTCGAAGGTTTCATATGTTTCCAAAATTTTCCACCTTTCCATGCCTCAAAAACGGATGGAATGATCCCAAACAGTTACTTTCAGATTGCTCAGGGGAGTTCTTAAGCGGCTGAACCCAAGAACCAGGTTTGATTTTGGTTTTCTTGTGGATCTATTTTTTCCACATCGCCTTGTATCACACCACCATTGCGCTGACCGTGTCCAACAGCTATTTTCAGGGTGATTTGGCAGAACATCATCTGTGTCCCTCTGTGGGAGGATGTTTTGGTGCTCCCATGGTGGTTTCATTGGGAAACATTTTCCGCTACCATTTGGGATCCTTAGCCTTTGGCTCCTTCGCTCTCATGTTGTGCACCGTGGCCCGTGTGGTCTTTGAGTACGTGGAGAGGCACACCAAGGAGAGGCTGGAGAGGAAACAAGTTTCAGCATCGACTGATAGAAGGGGCTCTGGTGTGTTGTCAAAGTAAGTAATGCAGTTCCTGATTTAAGAACACACGCACGGTGGCAATATGTGGCAATGTGTCTTGCTGCAGAATCAGTCGCAATTTGGGTCATGGATGTGCCAGGAGGCGACGGACCAGAACCTCTTGGCAAAAACCATTCGATGTGTCACGAAGTGCTGCATCAACATGCTCTACGGATGTTTGCGCTACCTCACCCAGTCGCTAGGACGATCATTGGGATGGGCTGGGACAGGCAGTTCCGGCAACCCCTTTTTGTTGGGAGTTTTCGATAGGGTGGCTATTGGAGAACAGTGCGATGCGAGACGTAGGTGCACTATGCAATACTATGCATATACACACTTAATGATTTTTCGGCTTGATATGCAGCATATATGATTATATATGTGCATGCAAGCAGTAAACTCAGTATATTTTACATAACGTATTGATGTCTATGGATATAGGTACCAAACATCAGCTTACCAGTCTAATGCCAAGTTCGTATTCATAACCCCTCCCCCACCAGAAGGTCTAGATCCATGAGAAGGTTTTCACCCCCAAATAATGAGTAGCAAAACCAACAATGGGATTTGAATTGAAATAAATTTACTTATTGATTTTCCTTCTAAATCTAAAGGGGGCTGAGGGTGTTCTTTAATTGGGGGTGCATATGCACATTATTTGGGGGGTGCAACCCACCTAAAGGGGTACCCTTTATGAGCTTCTCAAAATGCGAGTGTTTAAAACGAAAGTAATAAGGAACATGCATCATTTGTTTTCAATCACAAATTCTGGGATTTTCATTTCATTTCAAGCTGAGTGTGCATTTGCAAGCTGTGATGAGTGAATGATTTAATTTCATTTCATCTTATCTCAGTACATTTCATCTCATTTCATTTCATTAGCAGCACCAATGAGCAGCATGATTGGCAGCAGTTTGTATCAGACAGTACCAGAACCATGATTTCAGAAACATCAGAGCCAAATGATTTTCTCACCACCAAAAAAATGATTTTCCAAAATGGTGTGGTTTTTTTAGGGGGTGACAAGCCATGTTGATTAAGGCAGGAAAGATCAACCTAAAGTAATATTGCCAAAGATTTTGCGGCATGTGGGTGTTGATTAATGATTAATACGGGCTGTTTAATAATCTGGATTTAACATTGGGTATACGGTGATAATTATACGTAATGATGTAGAGATGTGCACCGACATATTTTGCAGAAACGACATGATACAGTGGTGCATGCACACGCACACATATACATATCATATACATGTGTATGTGTCTATTGTTTGCTTGTCCAGCGGTGCTTGCTGGTGCTGCTGTCCTGTCAGATCGCTACAGTTTTGGACCATTTGGGGGCTCGCAGGTACGCCTACATCTACATCGCAGTGATCGGAGAAGCTTTCGTCCCATCTTGCTGCAAATCCTTTCAACTCTTCGCAAAATATCCGGCTCAGGTGAGGGGTTGGTAGATACGATGGGGCATGACAGGGACCTACCAGATATAACTACCCGCAATATTGGTAATTATTCATTTCTAAGATTCCAAATTACATAGTACTGGTACTTTCCCTGCTGGTCAACTGGTGTTTGTTTTCACCCTGGCTTGGCATAAAAATGGGAGGAACTGGAAGTTGACTCGGATGAGGAGCCTGTTGATGAATAGTACCAATAGGGGGCCCATCTTGGTATATTTAAATGATTTTGCCCTCATCCAGTTTGGCATTTGTTGGGAGATATTTGCAGATGTTACCTCCTCAAAAAACAGGATCTCGAAGATGATTCTTCAGATCTGGAAGTGGTGATGTTTGGAGTTCATGCTGGTTTGCAGAGGTCCAAAGATATATCTAAAACAAATCAGACCTTCAGTCCCCTCGAGGTGATATCTAAGAATTGACAAAGCAGATATATCATATATCTATGTAAATGATAAATTGTACCCGCAGTCTTTGATATTTCAAAATTGGCAAAGACATCGGCCCTGCAGGTGGCTTTGAATACATTGACCACCTGGGCTTTGGGTTTCCTGGTCTCTTTGGGTGTGCCACTGGCACTTGCAGGAGAGCCATCGCCATGGGGGCCGGTTGACATCACTGTTGTGAAACTGCACTTAAACCGATTCTTTAAAGGGTGATGTCAATTGGGGAAGAAGGTCTGAAACAAAACCAGATAGTTGTGGTTGATTGAATCATATCACAGATAGATTCTTCCAGAAAAAACGGAAACTCAGTGAAACCAAAGAACTTCATGCCTTAAACATGGCAGTTTCTGCAGTTAAACCTCTGTTCCACCTGCCTCAAAGGAGTGGCTTTCTTTGAACTTCGAGATTCCTTGGTGACGTACCAGGCTTGTGCCATCGCCCTGATGATCTTGGCCTTCATCGTTTCGCACATGGCCGTGGGAGTCTATGACGTGATCGTGACCACTCTGTTGCTTGGTGCTTGGTAGTGGTTGGTGGGTTGGTTTAGTTCCATGAGAGAAAAAAAGGTGGCAGCAGCAGCCATCATTCATAATTATGAGTTATCAATCTAGATACATGCTACAGCCATAGTTTTGTAACTGTCATGAACCATGATTAACTATCACGAACCAATAACGAACCATCAAACCACTAAGATGGGGAAGTAGTTAGGTATCAAGCCATTAATACGGTCAACCAATTCGGCATCAAACCACAAATTTGATGAAGCATCTAGCCACATATATTGTGAACCATCAAGCCATGAATGGGGAGAGATGGGGATGTCGTAGTGCCTCATTGACACGTGCAGCAACCCACTTTTGGGGATTTGGCGACCAGAAATGGTGGGTTCTGCCGGATTGGACCAGCAAGAATGGGTGAACATTTTTTCCAGCTATCAAACCATAAATTCACTGGCTTGAGCCAAGGAAACGCGTACAAGAAACTATGATGGAATATGAATGAATATGATGGATCAAATAGAGGAGGTTCTTATGGCTGATGGCTTGTTATGGGGAATTCGCTGCTGTGAAATCTATTGGGTTTCAATCATGTTATCGTTTTTGCTTTGTTTCAGCGAAGTTGGATGATGACCCCAATAGATCTTCACATTGTGGAGTGGCTCACCAGGTTAATCTGTGCCATGCGGGATGAAGAACTCTGCGGAGCTCAATTCATGAGCGATAGTCTGAGCCACGCGGCGGGCTTCGGACGACACCGACACCAGCAGGTGGAATGCTCGTAAAAACGTTGACGTTTGACAGGTCGAAAATTGGGTCAGTCATGAGCACCTTAGCAGAGACATCCAGAGACTCTATAATGTCTATAGAATACTCTAGATGATTTCATTTCATTTCACATACTGTTGATCATATATATTTCATTAGTAGTTGGAAGATAACACGAGTTTCGTGTCCAGCCAGTCTTTAGACACGGGGGAGTTCTCAGCACCAATTTTGACCTGTATCCCGATTGTTTCTGACGGTGGATCATGGCATTCCTTGTCCATGGCACAGATGGCAAGAGCTGAGTTCAGTTTGGCGCGGAGGGCCGTTTGTTGCTTGAACAACGGATTTCCGAGCAGAGTGCCGCCGCCATAAAAAGGGCTGGAGATGTGTGGGATTGCTATTGCCACCGCATTTTTCCAAGTCATATCTCTTGCCTGGCAACTCGTCACTAGTTCCAACTGTTTGTTCAATCCCTCCTATGCTCAATATATAGGAACATCCTATGTTTGGTTGCTCAGGGGGTCTGGCTCAAAGATGCTCATCATGAGCCTTGAATGATATCTAGAGAGCAAATCTTTGTCATGTCTTGATGGTTAGATGCCTGTTTAGTTTGTTGGTCATGTTGAACATTGTTGTATTTTTTGCTCGACAAGTTCATTTATTTGATTCCATCCCCCGCACATTTAATACCCCCAATATGGACCCCCCAAAATGAATAGTTCCAATCTAAACCAGGGTTTCTAAAGGGGATAATTATTTGAGATTAGAGGGCTGTAATTATCGTATTTATCTTGATGTTGTCGCTTACAAAAATCTCCTGGTTAGATGGCTCCCTTCGACAGGCCTAAGGCGGTGGTGATGGGCAAATCCTGGGGCGCTCGGATGGCCGCAGAGGCTAAGCCGCAGCCACGTAGGAGGGGACCCTAAGTGGAGGAATTTCGACAATTTCCCTTCACCTTTTGGGCAGCCTTATCTTATGGCTCATGTTATATTGTACTACATTACTACATTGCACTATAAGACCTCACTGAGCCAGCAGACGTTTGTTAGAATTAGTTGAAGGATTGCACGTTTTGCCCTTATCTTGGGATGGGTAACACGAATGTATGCGATGTGCACCTCCCAGCCAGTCCATAAATTTGTAGATTGGAGCCCCTTCCCCAGCCCGCCAGAGAGAACCCCCTTCCACTTGAATTGGTGAAACCAACGGCAGGTGGCGGCGCTAGACGACATTGTGGCAGCAGACCCAGCGAAAATGGACCAACTGCTGGGTTGTTTCGGCTGAGATTGGGGGCTGTTTGGTCGCAATGCAACTAGTTGACTAGTCCCATTGGAAGTGAAAATGGAACCAATCATCTACTTGCATGGTTCATTTTTCTTGCACTTGGAACATTCGTTGATGGCTGACGTACATTTTTTGGATCAACCGCCACCATCCGCTACCGAGGCAGTTGGTTTAGTGGCTCCTTCACTGGGTAATGGCCACAGTGTGACAGCTTGAGACCCACCATTCCAAGTGGCAACCTTCACAAGAAGAATCCTTATTGATCAGTACTGTAACAATTTTGAACTCAGATATGTTTGGGTCCAAAACCCATTAATTAGAATTAGGCCTGCATAACACACAGAGACACACACACACACACATATATAACACACACACACATATATATATATATACACATACATATGCATATAATATCACATTGCACTCATTGTACCACATCTTGTTGGGGGATTAGCTGATGAACATCTCTAAATCCCAAGCCGCAAATCCAAGGTGATCAGGATCAGGTGCACGCCTTGTTGTCCAAGATACAGGGCCGCGCCGGGCGCCTCGGAGAATCCCAGGGAACACCATAGAGATAGGGTCAACCCCCAAAAGAGGATAGTTATTTAGTGATTTCTGCTTGTATCTATGATTTCTGCTTCTATGACATCTATGATTTTAGTAACCCAAAGTTTGTGTCATAGATATAACATGATATTTTTGCAGCAATCGCTACAATGAATGCATTCTTGTTCTACTAAATAGTGGTGACTTGCTTTGCTATATGTTGTTTGGGGGTTGATATGGTATGGCTCAACTAATTTGCAATGGTTTTCATTGTTGTTCATTTTTTTGCCAATTGTTTCAGGTTGATCAATCCAAGTCGAATCGGTCGCTGCGGGCCACCTTTTTGGCTCACAAGCCATGGAGGAAGGCCCTAGTAGTCCAACAGCTGGCCAATGACTGGCATCAAATGTAGAGGGGCACATATGGACAACACATACACACACGATATCTCTTCAATGTATGCAAATTCAATCATGCACCCATATGCCAATCAGGTGGATCAGATAGCCATCAAGCTCAGCACTTGCAAGTGACAAACTCAAAGCCCTGATTGATTCAAGTCGCACTGCAGCAAGCTGGACAAAGTTCGCTGGCCATGCCGTGCGTGAAATAGTTGTGCTGCCCACAATGCCGGGGCAAGCGTTGCAGGAGCACTCCACATGTTCCTTGTCACTTCTGAGGCAACATCTTTGAGGCCCTCCAATTAAGAACTCTTGGATCGGGTTTGGTGAATTTCCTTCTCCAACACCCAGTGGATTAGACCCAGAATATCTCATAGATATCACCATGACAGCATGCACAACTGAGTTTCCAGAAGACATAGCAACTTCCAGGTGTTTCAGTCAGCCTTCGCCCCGAGGTTCGCCAGATGGCAACATGTTGTGGAGCAAAGGCCATCGGTTTACCTATCAAAAGTAGGGATTTTGCACAGTTACTGTATTGTTGCTTACCAGAGAGGGTAAACAGTGGTTCGTATTCTTGACTAACAGGGCACTCCTGTTGATAATTCATTATATGTATAATATGTATAAGTTAACTCTCATGTTGTCAGGGCTGGGGTGCGCATGGTTTGTGATATGAGCCGAGCATGCTGAGACAGCATACTGTGAATAGAATCCCAATACACAAAACCAGGGGCATTGCTGAATATGATTTTGTCCAAGAATGGGGTGCCTAATTTCAAGCATGCACTGGTAAATCAGCATCATTCCCTCTTAAATTGCATCATTCGAATGCCATAGGTTGCCGGTATACCGTATGACCGTATGATCATGTTTGGGCGGGGTTTGTCATCCTGTTTCATCACATTTCCCCGTCCAAATGACTAGAAATTGGGTGACAAAACCCTTCGTTTTCAGATTAACCCGTGTGTCCTAGAATTGTGGAAGGGAAATGTTCCTGAGAATTTTCCCTTGAAACGATCCATTGAATTTCTGGCTGTCTGGCAAACCGTTGCAAGTGCCGGCAACGAAAAAACATTGAATGCGTCCGTCACATTTTACAGGCCCCCAACTGCCCTATCTATATGTTTTTGGGGGTTGCTATTATCCATGTCGCGCATGTCAGGGTCCTCGCTAATATTCAGTGGGTCCTGAGTTGGTCATACATCCAACTATTTTTCATTACAGCATATGATTCAAGTCCTATTGATCCAATCCCCATCAATCCCCCTAATATATCCAATATATCTATATATTCAACACCCCTACATTGTCCCAAATGTGCGGGGTAACCATGATTCACCTCCTTCACTGGATTGGTTAATGGGAAGATTTACAGGAAACTTCTATATTTCATGGGAAAATCCATGGTTTCCTGTAATTTTTCCCTTCAACCAATCCAGTGACTCCTGTTTTTTGCGACTTTTCAGGATCCGATGGTTCGGATCACTTCTCAATGTGCTATGCTCCAGCCCTGGTGGGCGGTGGCTTTGGTCCCAGCGGCGGCCACCTCCAATGCGACGCAGGCGGTGAACCAAGCAACTCGTGAAGGGGGGATTAACCAACAAATATACAGTAGGTGGTGAAAGGCGTGCCTGTTGCATGAAATTCTACTATTTAGTTGCGGAAACGATTTCCGGGAAGGTGTGCCTACCCGGAGTTACTTGGGGAGAAAGAATTAGTAGTTGATATATCTTCATGTTTTAGCTGANATTTGAGGAAATGATAGGTCGTTCATGCGGAGTTTCGTTGGAGGAAAGGTGATTTTGCGGCGATGTGGTTTTGTTCTTCCCCACCTGCCAGAGGTGAGGGTCTCTGGGTTTTATCAGAGTTACTTCCTCCTCGCCTCCGCC
>BGPT01002762.1:0-34730 GCA_003297045.1 Symbiodinium sp. clade C Y103 | reverse complement strand
TACCTACGTACTACTCATTCAACAAAACTACAACATTCAACACTTTTTCTTGCGACCCCACCTGCGCGTAGGTTGCACCAAATAATGCATTTTGACTTTGAAACCCACTGTACCCTAAAAAATCCAAAATCCCAAGACCTNACTTTTTCTTGCGACCCCACCTGCGCGTAGGTTGCACCAAATAATGCATTTTGACTTTGAAACCCACTGTACCCTAAAAAATCCAAAATCCCAAGACCTCGTGAAATTTAACACATTTAGAGGTACAATTGTCATATATAATCATAAGTACCACATCTATATATATGTATATATATACACTCTTTTTTTGTGATATATATATATATATAATCATAATATAATCATATAATCATGTATATATATCTATATATTTGTGTGTGTGTGGCTGTATATCTGTGTTTTTTTCCTGTCAATGTCACTGATTTGCAGATTTCTGAGCTGGACAGCCATGAAAGCAAAAACATGTGGATTTTTCAATGTCTTTCGATATTATTGGGCCCCTTTTGAGAATCAATATGATTTCCAATAGAATGATCAAACATGTTGCATCATGGAGCATCGAAATCCACAGCCCCCCACATAGTGTCACATAATTGGTCTTACATGTGATGTCGGCTAGTTGTGGTATGTTGTGGGTATTGCATACAACAATCAAGTTTTCCTCCCGTTTGTATAGATAAACGGCTGTACAGGATGTGTTTGAATACCAACATCCGGCAGATTCTGTTTGGTTACCGGCAATTCAATGGCAATGGAACATGGCCAGTTTGGAGTACAAAAGCTGTTAAATATATCAACTCGCGAAAGTTTGCAGTCCTATTTCTTGATTGGAGGGGAAAGGGCTGACAATCAGTAAGTTCCCCTTTCCTTCTACAAATTGTCAACTCAGGGGAGCTCTTCGTTCACGGTGGCGAACTTTAACACAGTGCGGACTCCAAGTGGCAGTTCTTATGTGAATGTGGCAAGCAGTTAAACTAGTGCGGAAGTATGCGGAAGTGCCATTCTATCATATTCTATCCGTTTGTGGCGTTGGACAAAGGGGTCTGCCATAGATTCATAAAACACAAGGTTTGAAAGTTCTCACTTGTCACATGTCAAGATATGTCAAGATCCTGTTTTCTCCAGGGCCTCATTGTTTATCCCGAGCCATTGAACGCTCAGAGACAGTCTCCGGGTCCGCATCGTGTTCCACCGCATCGCCAATGCCCAAGTCGCTCGGGAAGGGACAGCGGCGCCGTGCGCCGCCGTGCCATCGGGACTTGGATCCCAAGATGTGCTGCCCTCGGGGTCCATTGACCGAGGCCGTGATGTTTGCAGATCCGCTGATGTTGTGCGGCCCCAGCGAGCTGAGTGGCCTGGAACGCAGGCGGAAATATTTGCAGATCGATCAGATGGTGGAGCAGAAGAGACCCAAAGTGCCAGCACTGCTGGCGATGGAGGAGGTGTTGAGATTGAAGTTGAGAATCTTTGATCAGAAATTGGGAGGTGGGATGTTGAAAGCCCTGGTGGGAAGGATGGATTTGGCACAGCATATTCTATCCTTCTTGAATTCTGACCGACCCTTGGTGGATACAGCTGTTGGTGGAAAGATGTTTGCTGACAGCGGCTCCGCCAATGTTGACCTCTTCTTTCATTCCGTGCCTTCCATGCCTTCCATGCCTTCCCAATCAAAGGTGGGCAGGCCATCCAGGAAAGTTCCACTGGAAGAAATGCTGGAAAAAGCCTGGGAGGAGAATCCTGAAGTTTGCTTAAAGCAAATCTTCTTGATTGGTTCGGCGAGGGAAGGCAAGCAAGATAGGTACTCCTTCTATGAAGCCCTCCAGTGGCTTTGGTGGAAAGATCCTGCTACTGTGCTGGCGAATCTACATCATGTGCCTGAATGCAACTATTGGAAGGCCTTATTGGAGTTCTTGGCTCGGCTTTGCGACTTGGTCGGTGGATGCCATGTGTTCGACTTTTGGGCCCGAGGATTCCGTTGCGATTCGAAAACCATCCAGTTTTATCCATTATAATATCCCATTGCCATGTTGGACTACTGGAAGGCATATTCAAAAACTACTAGTAGTGTCGATATTACATACCAAATGGATTGATGTTATTCGTTTTTAGTTGTTCGAAATAATGTCAAAACTACTTTATATATCTTTATATAATTATAAGAACCAAGAATTAACAGGTGCAAAATATCTATTTAATATGATATAATATAATATCATATCATATAATACAATAATATATATATATATATATATAACTTTTCATACGCACATATATGCACATATGGTTTATACATTACGTACATGTACGTACATGTCTATTACTATTCAATTCATTCCTAGTCTTCGCTCTTTCCTCGGCACTTCCAGCTGCCCAGGTGAAGGTCCCCAACGCAGCAAGGAGCGTGACAGGGCGCTGCTGAAGCGCTTCGAGCGTTGCAATGGGGGCCTCTCAGAGTTAAAGTCAAAAAAGATCCTCATGGCAGATGCAGAGCCGGAAGAGGCAAGTTCCAGGGAGGTTGTATCGTTGTATGTTGTATGATCTGTGTTCTGGTGTTGTGCATGTTGGGTCTTGATGGGTTAGGTGAGTACAGACACACATACTTTTTAAAGTCATAGGGTGCCAGAAATGCCGGCAGAGAAAGCTATGTCGGGAGACCAGAACTATGACAAGCCGTATTTTTTGCAAGCGGCACTGTCTAGAGTCTAATAGTCTACAGCTTAGGCTCGTTGTTGGTCTCTTGATGTCCAGCTACTGTAATAGGATGTTAAATACTAAATAGGGAACCGTTTCAAGTTGCATCAAGTATTTTCAGAACAGATCAAAATTGATTGCAGTCTGCCAGAAACAATTTTAGGTCTTTCATGGTCTTTGTGATCACATTTCCCCCAAAGCCACACCCCAAAATCCTCAGCACCCACATCCATCATTCATGGTGATTCAACCAGCCCCCCAAAAGGTGGCACCCAGACAATGTTGAGGGGTCACCGAAATGGGTGTGGGTCAAAACATGCCAAGACCTATATTAAACTAGGTCAACTAGGTGGTAACTCCATGTTCAATCATGTTCATCCTCCAAAACTATATGGTTTTTGAATGTTTTTGACTACTCTTGACCCATAGCATCCCATAGCAAGCCATGGCTTCCTCAGGTGGCCCAAGGTCCAGGTTCAGGTCCTGGTGACCTCTCCTGGTGTCCGGGCTCGCGCCTGGAGTTGGCCGAGGAGGCGCTGAAGCGCTACGAGGCGGACCCGCTCTACCGCTGTCTGCTGGAACGCACGGGGCAGCTCTTTGCGACGCAGCTCAGGGAAGACCTCAGGAAGATGAAGAGAGGCAGTCGAGGGGTCAGGTTTTTGGATTGGTTGAACATTTTAACCGGAAACCATGGTTTTTACCATCAAATATGAAGAGGTTTCCTGGAAATGTTCCCTTAAACCAATCCAGTGAGTCAGGGGTCTTAGGTAGGAACCGTGCGGTTGGGTGGAATTGATTTATGATGAGATATGACTGGGATATGAATATTCATTATGTTGATGGATGATATTTATATTGAGATTACTGAAATAATCCCATCCCCCCATTTTAAACAATATGAAACACCCACCATTGTGTGGTTATGATGGTTATGAACATGTTAAATCCCATGGGGGTGCTGAATACCAGGAGGAAGGGGGTTACTATGGGGATGGGAGAATTGCCCAACTTAAAAATAAGAAAATATCCTAACTAACCCCTGTGGATCCAACTACCTTCTGAGAAGAGGGGGCGGGAAAATTACTCGCCCAATCATACCCAAAGATTCACGGACACTAACAACACAATTTGGGATGGGGGAATATCACTAGTAATCACATCAAAATTTGAATTCACTAATTAAGAAGATACTTTTGGATGGGACAATCAATGCCACTTGTCAAAAACCAAATATAATAGCTGCAAGGTTTCCAATGTTTCAGATATATGATATAAATCATATGGGGGTTTGGAAGACAACCAATTTGTGTCAGATTCATATAGGCCCTTCTGATGTTCAACATTTGGATGAAGTCAGCAGGAAATGGGGAGCGAAATGTATTGTTAGACCACTCGGGGGAGCGGCATGTTCTACTGGGCGGATCTGGAGGGAGGGTTGAACATGAAATTGACTGAGACTTCTTAGCAAACATTCACTGGATTGGTTTAAGGGAAAATTTACAGGAAACCATGGTTTTTACCATCAAATATTAAGAGGTTTCCTGTAAATTTTCCCGTAAACCAATCCAGTGACCTGAATGGGTATGATTATTGGAATGTACCACTCACGGTGACAAAGGCGGACATCGGAATTCCATGGGGCAGGAGATGAATCAACAGCACAATCACAGAAGGGGCATGACATGACAGAATGTAACCACGCTTAAAGCATCCTTCTGGCATCCTTTTGCCAGATGTTTGTTCCGTTTTCCTTAGCTTCAGTGCTGCCCGGCACCAGGCGAACAGGTCTCGTTGTGTGCCAAGTGGTGCCCCTGGTTGAACCACTCCTTCGATCGTCGCACCCTGATCTGCGAGTCGATTGCTCGATGGCTCTTTCCGCCCAGTGAGTTTCCGGAGCCTTGGCCTTCACAATTTTCACCATCGAAAGTTGTGGATGAATTTGGGATATTATGGGGACCAGAAATTGTGGATACCATTGGATACCCCCAAGTTGCAAATGTATTTGATGAAATTGTGATCATCTTTAGGAATGGAAGCGCTGTACTTTCAGGCAAAGGCACGTAGCAATCTGGCAATTTGGGTTTGTCCTTGGAGCCTTGTGCCAGTTGAATGTATAGGAAACAATGTTGAAACAACCATGATTGAAAGACAACCACCTATCCTAAACCTCATTTCCTATCAAGGTGTCATCTTCCACTCCCAATCTCCTATGCTCTACGTATGGTATATTTATCAACATTCAGCCCAAGCACAACCAAAGGCAAGTAGAGAAAACTGTGCATGAAGCATATGTATCTTTCTTTTTCATGGGTATTAAACCCGCCCCTTCCCCTGTCGGTGACCCTCAATATAATAGATGGTCAACAAACCCTTCAAATCCTGGTTGGTGGTTGGTAAAGCACCAATTAAGCCAAACATTATGGAACATAGACGATACAATATCAACTATGATTCCAGTATTATCCCAGCATTATTTCATCATTATCACATTGGTATTCCATAAAATAGCCCTTAAGGACCCCTTGGGGCACCGGGTTGGCCCAGGGCAACCTCACCGAGCGGCACTACGCCTTCCGGGCACGCGACCGGCTGAGGAAGGTGCTGGGGGAATTGAAGGAGTACATGAAGCTGGGCATGGAAAGTGCGGACTTGAGGTGACCAACATGTGATTTTCATGGGATTTCACAGGACCTAAGTACTCCTTAATAGTGAAAGGGATTTGGGTCAGTTAATGGGATTGACAGGATCTTGATGGGATTCGACAGGATGACATTTGCCCCCGCAATTGCTTGAGGTTGAAGTGAATTGATATTTTTGACCTGGGTTGACACCTTTGACACCACAAGGAAGTGCACGGAGCGACTGATGTGCCAAAACCGCTGGGCAGAGATCCAGTACAGGAGCTGAATGGTGGTTGTTTTGAAACGGTTGCCATGACCATAGCTAATTTACATACGTTTGTTTGGCCATTTGCATCAGGATTGCTAGCAAATCTCATCTTTGTTTAAATACCACTACCGAGAACATGTGTTTCAAGATTGGATCTGTTTTAGTTGGGCCATTGGATTAGCTAACTGGTTTGCAACTAGGTTTTATCGGCCATGTGCTTCCAGGATCATCCTGCTTTCCAGGATCATCTTGAAGTGGCTGGCAGGCGATTTCACCTGAAGACTTTCGCAGCTTTCAACCCCAATGTGTTGACCATGTGTTCTATAGAATTCCATAGGCTTCAGTTGCGTTTGTGGGACTTGTCCACCAGGAGGGTGCACGCAACTTGCCTGAGTCTAAATGCCCCGATCTTCGAGAAGCGCGACCCTGAGCGTTTCCAGAGCTTTCTGCAGAAGTTGCTGAAGCGCAAGGGCAAAGTGAACGTGGGTGCCTTGCAGCCGCATGAGTTGTTGAAGAAAGCCATCAAACCATCCAGCTCCATGGAAAAGATGCTGGTGCAAGCACAATGGCGATCCCTGGTCAACCAGGTCAGGACCAACAAACGCTCCTGGTGTATTGGGATGCATGGACTGTCTTGAAATGTTTGAACCCCCAAAACATACCAAAACCGCATAGTGTGGACCATGTGGAATTTGATTTCCTCTTGGTATTTCAAGTTCAAGGTGGTCCCGCATTTTTAGACCCAGAATTTCGGTTCTTGTTATCCCAACTTTCACCGGAAACAAATGACAGCAGTGGTCGCAGGTTCGCTCTTCGGGCTGTCTATCCAATTGTATTGCAGTCTGTGATGTCTCTGGATCAATGTATTGCCCGGCCGCTTCAGGTGGGGCTACCGTTGAAAGACAACTCACGGCTTGTTGGTTGGGTACTGCCAGGTAGTCTTTGGATAGCTTGAGGGGGTTCAAGTTGTAAACATGGGGAAAGATTGGGACCTTGATCTTCGTGTATACATGTTTGGCACATTTGCACAACCATGTGCCCATCAGATGATCCCCAGCTCGAATTTGATGGCGCTAGTCGCTAGTATATAGTAAAGTATGCTGGACAACGTCTTATCCAGAGCTTTATGCTGTGTTTTGGTAGTCAGTTTCTTGTTGATAATTGTCCACCCTATATGACTTTGACTAAATTTGATTTTTGGTTTTCATTTTTCAAACTATTATCTGATGGAATGGGTGGAAGGCAAAAAAGAAACGCATGGGATGGGAATGTTCAGACAAGCCTACATAAAATCATCCCCCCAACATCCCCCACCCCTGGGTAAAGTCAGACCAACAAAAACCGCCGCTATATATGTCTTGGTTCTCCTGGTGTCTCCAAGTTCTTCAACCACCATTTTTTCACCCGAAAACCCAATGGCCATGGACTTCAGGTGGAACGTTGTTGGTGGATGTGGCCATCGCCATGTCGTTGCTGTTGGCCCAGGTGGCCCAGGGTCCCACGTCGCGTCAGCTGATCACTTTCTCGGAATCGCCACGGCTGGTGACGCTGCCGGAGACGGAGGACCTGGCGGAGCTCTACCGCTTTGTCCAAGGCTTGGACTGGGGCCAGAGCACCAACTTCCACAAGGCTGGGAAGATATGGAAAGATGCCAACAAGGGGTAACTGTTACTAAAGCAATGTTATAATAACCTAGATTTTTGATGGTTTATTCCACCAGTTTATTGTAAAATTGGAGATGGTTTACTATAGTTTTACTTTAAAGTGAGATAAATGAGGGATTGTACATAATTGCTTCTGAGATGAGGTGGTCGGTTTCTGGGCTATAAGATGCTAAAAGAAGAGAAGTGAAAAGCGGAGTAAAATCGGAAGAAAACCGCAATGAGACACTGCTTGTTTTTCCCTTGTCCCGGAGGAGGTAATTTCACTAGTGCCACAAGTACTGGTGATTTGCTGTTTGCCAGGTGGTTTCAGAAATTGGGGAGACCAAAATCACCCACGTCATCGGTGATTTCTTTCAATGGGGGAAACCAATGGTTTGTGGGAACCCATTTTAAGAACCCCTAGCGGCCCCAGCTGTTTGGTTCCTGGCTGCGTTTTGCCATGGCCTTGCCGCACCGACCAGGTCTTTGAGCTCCTAAAGTCCAAAGTGCCCAAGCAGGTCTTTGTCTTCTCAGACATGCAATTTGCGGAGGCCAGCGGGGACCACCACGCTGAACCAGTGCTGAGGAAGATGCAGAAGGAGTACGAGAAGTTGAAACTGGAATTGCCAGAGTTGCTGAACAGGTTGATTTTCATTTTCATGTATTATGTATACGGTATATACATAATATAATTGATATTTGTGTGTGTGTGTGCCAATCCATCCCCAAGAATGGGCAGCTGATCCCAAAGATGGTTCTTCCACCAGATCCAGGTTGGTCTTTTGGAACCTCGCAGCTGACCAGTTTGGTGCCCCTGCTTTGGCCAATGATTCCGGTGTGGTTTTGATGTCTGGCTTCTCCGCCCAGATGATCAAGAGTCTCATGGACCCCGAGGCCGATGCGGAAGTGGAGCAGATGGAGACATGCAAAGGTACCTGCCTTGCAGTTTCAGATATTTGTTGACGTCTGAAAATGAGTATACCACAACCAAAGTTTGGCGATTGGGGCATGTGATGATCAACCACTGGATTTTGGATGCCCCATTTTTCCGACAAACCCATACGTGTTGTTTGCTTGTGTGTTTGGTTCTGTTTACTTTGTTTTTTTGGTTTCTGTTGGAACTTTTGAACCAGAGTTTGGATGATGTTCTCCAATGACTACATTTTTTGGGTCGCCCAACCACCAGGTAAGAAAAAGAAGGAAAAGCGGGATCCACTGACCGCCATGTGCGCAGCACTGCAGAAGCCACTCTTTCAGCAGCTGCGTGTCATCTACGACCAACAGGAGGCAATGGATCTCTTTCAGGTTCCAAAAAGTCCAGCAAACTCTTTCCAGGTGCAGCTTCCTCCTGAAAAAATGGTGAAAACTTACCAGAAGCTGCCGCAAAACACCAGCTCTTTGCATTTGGGAAGGGTGGAAAAGGAAGCCATGAGAGCCTTCATTCGTGATTTGAGAGGCTTGAGAGGTGAGATGAGGCAGCAGCTAGCCCAGTTTCTGCGAAAATCGGGGGAGAAGGTGAAGTTCAAATTCCGGTTGGAGGTGAACACTCCCCAGCCACAGTGGCGAAGCCACTTCAAGATCCGCCAGCCTTTGGGAACCCAAAGTGGCGAAGTTGAGGCCACCTTAACCGCCAGGCTGCCGGTGGAGCACTTGCAGCAAGCGCTGGACAGCATCGCCCACGGCCACGGCCAGTGGAAGCAGCGCAAGCGCCAAGGCTCCGGGTGGACGTCGCCGAGGAAAGTCTCCAAATCCTCGGAACGATCCCGCAGAAAACGACGTCTCTGAGCAATGGCTTGAAGGGGTGGGAATGGATCCATTGGTCGAATTGGAAGTGAATGGATGATATGGATGGATTTGTATAAGTGCCAATGTTTATCACATAGATCTACAATGATTTACATTTACATACTAAAAAAATGGAGGAATGCGAATATCATATCAATCATGTCCCACGAACCAGGGCAATTGTTGCTGCAGGATCCCTAAGGTGATTCATGGACCCATCGTTCCAACTGGGCACATGCAGGTGTCCAGTGGGTGCCCCTTGCGACCTGCTTGGAAGCTTTCGTACAGCTGTACAGAAGATTCTAACGAGCTGAGCCGTCGCAGAAAAAGACCATGGATGGCTTTGTTTCTCGGGGTGTCCTGTGGTTGGAAGGAGCAACAAGGACTGCAAGGACCAACAAGTAATGTAAAAGACACATGACACATGCATTGTATACTTGCACCAAATTTATGTAAATGATCTTCAAAGGATTAAATCACTTGAATCTCAATATTTGGACAAATCAAACCCTTTTTTTGGTTGCAGCATGTTTTAGACCATCTTTGCAAGCGCCTCAAGGTCTACAGCCTCGACGGAGTTTTCAGGTTTGGGAGCCCAGTTGTGTCATGAGAATCCCAGACCTTTTACCTTCTTGGTCACTTGATTCGAACGAAACAACGGTCCAATGATTTAAATGGCATGATCATGCATGATCCAAGGTTTCCCCAAGGTTTCATGATTTACCCACGATATGTTGGTTCACGGGACAGCTTGGCCACCAGTGGCAATCTAAGGTGGTTCAAGACCGCCGGCAAAGCGGCATAAGACCGCAACTGGCGATGTGGAGAAAAGATTCCTATGCGGTATCCGGTGATGTCCCATGTGTTCCTATCCAGGTATGATTGGTGTTTTCTAGGTATATCATGGACTTCGATTTGAATGTATGATACTTGGTGATTCTACAATGCAGGTAAATGATGCTGAAAATTCCATCCATGGATGGTCCGGATGGCCGGGCCACAGGCCACAGCACCTGTAGTTGGGTTGGTGGATGGAACGAGTCTTTCGATAATCTCAGCAGCATAGTTTCGGCTCCGGCCCTGCACTACTTTGCCAGGGTCAATTTGTAGATCTTCGGCTTGGAAACAGTAGCATTTGGCCTGTGAACAACGCTGCATTTGGATGGCGGCAGCCACGGATCATGGTGAGCAGAAAGCGGAAAGCCGATGATCCAGACTGCAACAGTGAGCCTCAGATTGCATCAGGACCCCACGTGTCATATGACCAAGCCAAACTACATGTGGCTTGATGTCAGTGTTTGAAAAATACTATATGGGATATGTACATGCTTCTGGTATACCTAAATGATGACGAATGATTAATGATTAATGATCATTAATTCACCAATGATGACCACAAGTTGACACCCATAGCAGCACCAAGGAAACCTCTCAGAAGTGTGCAGCTCCCTCAGGTTTGGAGGACGGGTAGTTGTTGATAGTTTTCTGGAACTTGGATGGACTTGGAAGTTCCAGGGGACGAAAAAGTGAAGGATAGCCATCGATCGTTGGGCAAGTGGTTCAAAATGGTCAACTAAGAATTTCTGGTGAAAGTCCCTGATTTGTGTATCCCATTGATTGGTCATGGGGTTATGACTCCGTGAGTACCTGTACGATATCTTCTTGAAACCGTCACAGACAAAGGGGACGGTGCATTTTTCTCGCTACCTTGTGCAGGAAAGGCAGCTGGTGATTCCATGTGCTGGTTCTCCTATCACTTTGAAATGTTTGGCAGAGGCGTTGTGCCCAGGGCAGAAATCCGTACTTGTTCATTGCAACTGCTTCGTTTGGAGCCAGAAGTAAAGTAAAGTAACACATTATCCGGAGAGTATCCGGAGAATCATGGCCACATGTGCAATTCATGGACGAAGTCATCAAAAGTCCAATAAATATCAATAAATGGTAGGATTCGAAAGTTTGGTTTCATGGAAACACAATTGACGTATTTTTATATGTTATCATATGTCATCAGATTTGACACAACACAGTTATAAATTCTTTTCTAATAACAATCCAGACCCAGGAAAAAAATTGACACGAAACTGTTCCTTGGCATAGTCGCTATCGAAATCACTTTGTAACTCCACCTCCATCACCATACGTCCTGTGCCAGGCCCGTAGCGATGCACATGGCACGCCCGGTGCCTTTGGAGTGGCCGGTCGACTGTGGCCTGCGGGACGCCTATTGGTTCCTAGCCCGGGATGGGGTGGGTCTAGGGCCCAGGATCTAGCATGATCTACCAGGGATGGATGGATATGGGTGGGTATTTGATGGTATTTGTATGTATTTGTGAAGTTTCTGAAGCCTCAGTTAGAAGCACGATTGTACATTTTACGTGCCTGGATGTTTTTGGAGCCCGCTAGGAGGGCAAACTGCAAACACTTTTGTTCATGAGGTGTGCTGTTGCATTTGAGCAATCGCTGCAGTCAATGTGAATGTGACATTAGTTGCCCAACTCTGTTTCTCACTGACCTTCAGGTCCATTCTTCGACTGTGTGTTCTGATGCCATTCATCATTGTATTCTTCTCAATCCTATCCCCTTTGGACATACCACTGCCACTGTTCCGGGAAAGTCGCGTATAGAGCCCGTGGTTACGTGTTTAGCTACCCATGAGGAGCCTGGGTGGATTTCCATGAAATCTTATCAGCCTCGGAGGCTGAAGTGCTAGCTCAACCAAAGGCGCTTGGTCCAGAGACATGGCTCAAATGTTGTTTGCCAATGGCCCCATAACATGGGGATCATTGTGAATATTTACCAATCCCTATCTGGGGATCAATCATGTTGAGCCAATGCATTTCAGCGGTACTGCAGACCCGAGTCCAACTGCCAGTAGTTCCCCAAGGACTGGCAGCAGCGTTTGCAAGGTCCACTTCGGTGTTTGGAAATTGGCGCTGGAACAGCTCTGCCCAGCTTGTGCGACCTGGCGAGTACAAGACTGGGATGACTCATTCCCTTTGACTTACCCTCTGGTAAACTAACATAACTATGGAAAATCACCCATTTTTATGGGAAAATCCACTATAAATGGCCATTTTCAATAGCCTATGTCGTGTGTTGGGTTCAAAGCACCAATTTGTGTCGGACACGTTGGACTTGCCTCCGAGGTTTGAGCCTTCTGGGGCATGAATGCCTCCTGGCGCATGGTGGCTTTGAGGATGACTGCATCATCCACATCATCCAAAGACGGTGCATCTCAACATGTCTCCAACTTGAGACTTACCAATAAGACTTACGGTGTTTTACAGATCAAATCCATTTAAATCCATTGATTTCAAGTAGATTTTGCTTGCTGAGTTTGGATCCAGCCAAGTTGCCATGCCGCTTCCAGGTGTTGCGACGGATTTGCCCATCGCCCTAGCTATAACACGGGCGAATGTGGCAGCCAACGGTCTCAACGTAGCATTTCGGCCGGGACGAGAATATGGAATGTGGCTGGCTGATGGAATTTTTGTCATCAAAATCTATACAGATGTATCGATTCAATGGTTTGCTTTTGGCATGTTTCTACGCCCAGATTGTCCTTGGCCAACAGTAATTAGCAGTAAGCATCAGTAATGTCGTGAGAGTCTCTTTTTGTGCCCGGGGGTTGTGTGCTCAGAGATTTTTACCCTGTTTGGGCTATCCCCGGACTGAGATAGACCCTGCCACACCGGCGAGGTTGGAAGACTATTTTCCTTGAACAAATCCATCAACTAGGGAATTCTCAGGGTCATACTAGGTCAAACTCTTCAAACTGTTAATTGGATTTAACTGGGTGGATGGTGTTCTAATGTGTATAGTTACACCTTAATTATTTTCCCAGTTCCCCAGTTGTACCCCGCACATCCGCCGTGGTATCCCAGGCAACGGCAGCTCTGGCGCTCGGGGACACCTTGGCGGCCCAACGGCCGATGATCACCGCGCCTTGGACGATGACCATCAAACGTTGGAGTTCTCGATGGTTTAGGGACGTTTACTGTAAGCATCCTGACATGTGGATATACAGCTACAGTAATATATGCCAATATGATTATATATCAATTAACTAATTTAAATCATGATATAATATTGCAATGTGAAATGGCCTTCCATTCTTGGCCCCCAATGGAAAGGATCCCTTAGAATTTACCAACAGGGATGATTCAAAGGATTTTCTGCAGCAGAGGGGGATGCATAGGTCCCTAGGTTTGTTTGACCCTTGGCAACCCCCCAAAATGCATTGGTTCTTTATCATTGTCCCATATTGTCCCTATCAAAAATTGCAATTTCAGGGTATCCATGATTTATTGACAAACATATACAGATATGTACGGACGGCTCCTTCAACAGCTGATTTGCTCCAGGGCAGATCCGCCAGATCTGCGGCATCGCACTTCGATTTGGTCCTGGCTGCGGATGTTTGCTATGATCCAGACATTTGGATGCATCATTTGGGTGTTCCTTACCCTCCGGTAACGCAACAAAACGATACATGGTGGGGAAGCTTAGATGGCTAAGTTGGTTTCTATCTAAGGGTTGATATGGTTTACAAATGTTTACAAACCAACTTATACCCGGGAGACCCATCTTGTATGGAAAGCCATGGGTTTCAACAGGAAACATGTTTTTTCCCTGTCTCTACAGGAGGGGGAACTGGGACAGAACCACAAAATGGCTGGTCAATTTTGTGGGATTCCGATTCAACCAACTTTTTTTGGGGGGAGATGATGATACCCTCTGGTAAACTAACATAACTATGGGAAATCACCAATTTTTAATGGGAAAATCCACTATAAATGGTCCATTTTCAATAGCCATGTTAGTTTACCAGAGGGTAATTGTCTTTCTTACTGGTCTTTCCGTTGTAAGGGTGCCCATGTGACCCGCAGCCATTTTGAGTGCAATCAGATGTGTCATGGTAGACCTTTTGGATGCTCTACAGCCCTTAAATCTAACATGCAACCTGAAAAATGGGATCCAAAGATGATTTTATTGCTAGATATGCTATCAAAATTTATTACATATCATATATATATATATATATGCTGGTATTTAACACACAAACACACATACACACACATATATAATATATATATATATAATATATATATATATATATTATATACACATACAAATATGGCCATGGTGGGGTTCCATGTTAAATCCAGGGAGTCAATCGCTGGTTTTGATCTGTTTGATCCAAGGTGTTGTACTATCCTTTGCTGCAGACACTTCGGGCACTCCAATTTGATTGGCTCCTGATTGCAACACATTTGCAAAGATTCTGGAAGTCTGAGATTGATGATTTAACCTGGTTTGATCTTGCTTCTATATCAGGTTTCAAAAACGTAATTTGGACCTCCAAGACTTGCAAGGGAGCCGTTTGAGGCTCATGGTTTATCCCTGTTTCTGATTGCATCCCTCCAATGCCTTGGCTAAGCCAGGGCAGGCAAGCCCTTCCTGCAGGGGCTTTCCCAGGTTGTAGATGATATAATGAGTAGAGATCGGGATGATCTCTCATTTTGTTATTTCACACCCGTTTTTTGACCATTCTGCGTTTCGTTTGCCATCACAACCGTTGTTAGCCTGTACCGTTGGGTGTTTAGCTATCATACCCTAGGTGAGTTTGTCTAAAGATCGGGCAGCCCAGAATCCATTGGTTTTCATAGCAAGTTTAATGACTTTCCCTATTCAAATCAACATTTTGGGGCATCCATCATTTTTGGACAAGTGTGACAATTCCAATTAAATACATACACGGTATCTGTGTGTATGTTCTATGCACATGTGCATATATATATATATAGAATAGTAGGCTTCCTAACATCTTGGTTGGATAGATACTGCACAAGACAAATCCAATGTTTGCAGTATGAGATGTCCCCATTCTGGGTGGGTCAAATCCCGAAGGTCCACGGTGTTTGTTGCACTCAGCCATCTTTGGTTCACTTCGCGAGTGGGCAGGTCCCACCCTCCAAAGGAGGGGGGTGCTGCCCAAGCCTAGCGAAGAGTCGCCGGTCCCACGGAAATTTAAAACCTCCATGAACAGGTGGAAGTGTCACCATCAGAGGGTGAGGATTGCTAAAAGTTAGTCATGAGCTTCAAGCATAAGGTATGTGATTTCGAGTTTAACTCACCCATTTTAGGGTGGCAGAGGCAGTTTCATAGTCTTCTTGGGAACCAGCTTTGTCATATGGGGACGCAACATAACGAGACCAAGGGCGCAGTGCATATACAGCGCATGCCAGCGGTCCAAGAGAATTAAAGCGGACCTTAAAGCACCAAGTCCCAAAATCGGATGAAGGGAAGAAAGTACAAGAAACACTATATTTTTGGTTGATCAACCGCAGACTTCTCCTTAAAGCAACCCAGTGACTAAGATTAATCAAACAAGACATGTTTTCTTGATACTTCCGCAGGCTGAAATTCAAAAGCCCAGCATGCCAAAGGGCATGTAGCGGCCATGTGAGTTGGACATGCCACTGGATGCGCACATCAACCTGCCGGCAGAGGTCGGTTGCTGCTGATCAACCACTGGGTTTTGGGACACATCTCAGAAGCGCGTCCAGTATCAAGAGTTTGGAAGTCAAACCGGAATAATCAATGCAATGAGCCCAATGACTCTAATGGAGATTCTGGCAGATCTTAGATGAATATATAGATATGAGTGACATGAGTTTGATCACTCCTGAACCTCCTAAGCTTCAGGATTTCACCATGTTTTCCACATGCTTTCACTTATGTTGTTCACCAGGTCACCATGTTTTTTTTAACCTGCAACCCCCCCCAGATCTCGTCATATCCACCAGGCCAAACTCCTACCATATCCGGCGCTGCAAACTCTGGAGACCCCTTGGCCCCGATGTCAAGACATTCGTGACCTGGACATGGCCATGGTCAGCTGAGTTTGCAAAGTGGGCAGTGCTAACCCAAATCATCCCAAATCTATGTGTATATATCGCATGATATATCGCCATACTCCATGATTTTACGAAGATTCCGAACCCTCATTGTATCCGTATTGATAGGTTTAATCTGAGTCAGCAAGACGTATCAAGGCTGTTACCTTCCAAATTGACGACATAAGACTAAGAGGTGCCACCCCAAGTTCGAGCGAGCAGAATCCAAAGACAGGTTGGAGCCCTGCTGTTTCGTTTGGTTCTTGGTTGATTCCCAACCAATGGCTTCTCAAGTCAGTTTTTCGGGTCCAGTTTGTGGAAAGGGAGCTTGCTCAATTGAGATCCATGTCCATGTGATAAAATATACAGAGCTTGTCTCAGAATCGCTCACTTTGCCTACATCATTGCTTCAACTTTGGGCAATAGGGACTTCAAATGGAAGAATGGAAGAGGTCTGAAATCAGTTGGGGATTGCTCTTCAGTGGTGCCTATCGGAGACAATCCAACTACTCAGGTGGCATGCACGAGGAACCAGAAGCCGGAGATTCTCTGGTGGTGGTTTCTCAGTCATGGTCACATCAGATGCATCCGGATCCCACAGGAGTGAAGGCGTGGGTGAATTCCTGTTTGACTGTGACCGAGCCCTGGAATATATGGTTAGTATAGGGAATCATCCCCAAATGGCCTTAATTCAAATTAGTGAATTATTGTAATTTACCCAGATACATGACCATACATCACCCAAAAGAATCCAGTGGGTTGAACTGGTTCAAGATCTCTACCGCTTTTCACTCGCTGGAGTTGGATCTACCACGGCAGGCAAGGGAGATCATCAACGCCGTGAAGACCGTTGTGACTTGGCCACGACGTTTTGGGAAACGAGATTCCCATTCTGTGGGGTATTGTGGCATGGATGAGCATAGCACATTTAAACATGTTCTAACCAGGGTGCATATACCAAGTTTGACTGCTTGTTCTTTGAGGTGTACCTATGTGTCACACGCACACACACACATTATTTGATGGGACAAATTCAATGTAAGCACCTGGCAATTAACCTACACTAGAAGTCAAATATGTGCATGGTTCTGCATGCATTTATGTGTATATATATATATATGTGTGTGTATGTATGTACGTATGTAATGCAATGCAAAGCAATGCAATGCAATGCAATGTAATGTAATGTAATGCAATGCAATGCAATGTAGTGTAATGTAATGTATGTATGTATCTATGTATCTATGTATCTATGTATCTATGTATGTATGTATCTATGTATGTATGTATCTATGTATGTATGTATGTATCTATGTATGTATATAAATGTATATAATGTAATGCAATGCAATGCAATGCAATGCAATGCAATGCAATGCAATGCAATGCAATGCAATGCAATGCAATGCAATGCAATGTAATGTAATGGTATGTATGTTATGTTATGTTATGTTATGTTATGTAATGTAATGTAATGTAATGTAATGTAATGTAATGTAATGTAATGTAATGTATGTACATGTATGTTTACCCCTTTGCCAACCTTCCGATCACATGACCCCCCCTTGAGAACTTGGAGAGGCAGTGAAGCTTCGAGCAGAAGGACGGCTGCTGGTGTTTATCGTGCCATCCTCAGTTGCTGCTCAGGATGCCGAGCGACAGATTGAAGGGGTAGACCGAAAACATTTCCGTCATTTAATGGGGGGACATGGTCATCAACCATTAAATTCAGGGGCATATTTTCAGACCAAACTATGTTATTTCTTGTGATTTCAAATAGCTTCTAAGGGAGTCAAGTGCCTTCACAGAAGGTAGTTGGTTCCATGGAGATCGGGTAAATTGCTATGACCTCACTGTGAACAGTGGAAACCTCTGCCACGGTGGTAAATGTCAGTGTGCCGCATGATTTTTTTATTCGGCTCAGAACAAGAGTGTGGTTGGGAAAGCAGTTGAGCATAGGAATAAACTGGTGTTTTTGCCCGCTTTGATTTGAGGGCCATATTTTTTGACACCCAGTGCATCCCAGTACCGTATGATCATTGTGAAGGTAGTGGCGGACCAATATGCCGACTAGATAGATGAGAGGGAATAAGCTCCATGAACGACCATGTCATAGAGATGTCCTTTTTTGGGAATTAACCGTGGCTCTTGTGTTGTTACAACATGGAAATTTCACCATTTGATTGGTGGAACAAAAAAACACTTCTGGCCGATGTGGGGCCACATTAGATCTGAACATTTTTAGGAAAAAAAACCGCCTTCAATTTTCAGATACTGTACCAACCCCATTTCGGCTTCGTGCTCAGGACTTCCTGAGCATGCCTCAACCTCCGATGTATCCAGATCAAGACCCATGGACCGAGGAAGACACGCGCGCAGTGCAGCAGGAGGGGTGGAGATGCCAGGGGTTGTGGGGAACTGGTGAAAAATCACAGAAAGTCCACATCAAAAGTCGGAAAGTTCCACCATCAAAAGATTGGCGTATATGAGTATTGTATAGTCCAGGACGTCCTAACGGGTGTCCATTAGGCACCCCTTAAAGGGGGTAACCATTAGGCACCCCTAAATTTTTGAGGTGCCAAACTACCAGATAATGGGGTATTCGTAAGTATTCGAACATTTTTTCATGGTTTCACCACGTTTGCATCTAGGTGTGGCTTTTCTCCAAGCAATACAGGGAGTCTTGNGTAAGTATTCGAACATTTTTTCATGGTTTCACCACGTTTGCATCTAGGTGTGGCTTTTCTCCAAGCAATACAGGGAGTCTTGCTGACAAGATGGAAGCAATGCCCCAAGAGGCTGCTTGTTTTTGGGGAACTGAAAGCGATCGATATGATTCTTCAAGTTGTCCTCCAACCCGACCTTTTTGTCCTGTTTCGACTTTCTTCTCTTGTATCTTCTGTGTTTCTGCCATATGNGATATGATTCTTCAAGTTGTCCTCCAACCCGACCTTTTTGTCCTGTTTCGACTTTCTTCTCTTGTATCTTCTGTGTTTCTGCCATATGTTTTTTGGGGAGACCAATGCGTGTCAATGCGTGTCATTTGCGTGTCAATGCGTGTCATTTCGTGTCAATGCGTGTCATTTGCGTGTCGTGTCGGTCGGTAAGGGGTGCCTGTTAGGCACCCCTTAGCAAAACGGGTGCCCAATAGGCACCCCTTAGAAACGTGTCGGGTGCTTTTGGGACATCACCTATGCGTGTCATTTCGTGTCGATTNCCCTTAGAAACGTGTCGGGTGCTTTTGGGACATCACCTATGCGTGTCATTTCGTGTCGATTTTGACTTGTTCTGGGAACCAGCCAAAATTCTATCTTGACACATCCTGCATACAATAGCGTCTCACACTTTATTTTGGGAGACATGGGAAAAAGAAATGCTCGGCCTTGTCAATACACAAAAAGTTTGACATTTTATTCAGAAAAGTATTTCCTAAGGAAACAAAGGGCAAATGGTTTCGGTAAAGCCCTGGTTTCGTGCGGGACCATTGTCGAAAAAAATCTTTGGATTTGGGATTTAAGTCATGTTTNTCCTAAGGAAACAAAGGGCAAATGGTTTCGGTAAAGCCCTGGTTTCGTGCGGGACCATTGTCGAAAAAAATCTTTGGATTTGGGATTTAAGTCATGTTTTTCTGGCGTGCGACTACCATGAACGCTAAGGGGTGTCCAATAGGCACCCCTTAGAGATCTCAACTTTCGGAATGCCATTAGGCACCCCTTTGAACGTGCTGGGTATTGTTCATTTCTTGGTTTTGTAGTTGCATGGTACCATGCATAGTTTTCGGAGAAGGAACGGGCACCCTGAACAGTGAAAGAGATGACGTGCGAATCAGATTCCAATCGGAAGTGGCAGGTGATGGAAGCCCTTCCGCAACTGATGTTCAAAGCGGATGCGGTGATTCACATCATCGGCACTCCAAGCAGCTGCACATCATGTTCAAAGCATGTGATGATGGGCGAAGGAGTGTCTTGGCAGCAACTACTGACTACATATTTGGACCTTGCCTGACTGGCCTTTGCGTCGTTTTGTGTTTTGGATGTTCAATTGTTTTGTCTCTGAAGAAGTGCTGGGATCCCCCACCAACTCGAGCTGCTTCAAGCTTCCAGCTCCGGCTCCGAGGAGAAATATGTCACAACTTTCAAGGACCGGATGACCTGACTTTCCTGGCAAAGGAACTCGTGTTTTCAATGCCACAGACATTCCAAGAATCCCAAAGCAAATAAGTTGCAGAATGAATTGCAAGGATTTGCAAGTATGTTGAGATACGTTTTGGGATGAATCACTGAAACATCTGAAACATACTGAAACCACAACTAGCTAATTCACATTTTTTGTGGGCTATGTCCAAGCCACCCGCCAGTTCTTCAACGCCCCAGGAAATTCAAAGGAGTTTCAGATTGCGGCAGATTGGTACTGTGGTGCAGGTGTCTCTGCATGTATCATGCTGTCCTGGCTGTATCAAGCATTTAGTGCTGGGAAATCCCTGCACTAAATCGAGGTTTATACTGTAGCTGGGAAAATCATCCACATATGGTGGATTCCAGCCCCCCACGTTTGACGACACCGGAGGGTACGTTGTTGTGTTTGAAGGGGGGGTTGCCTTAAATGCTAAAGATTGGCAGTGGTGTTTCTTCAACGCAACGGAATTTCCCGCTACCCTATTCGCATGCAAATCGGCACGTATGTTGGTCTGAAGTAGCTCCAGTGGACAGTTTGCAAGTTCAAACCTTGATGTCAAAACTGCCATTGGATAAGTTTAATCAGGGCTGGAGACTGGCTTGCAAGCAGAGCACAACACACCTTTGAACTGTTACAAAGAATGCAGAATTTCATCAATGTTATCTTCATTGGGAAATCCATGAAAATCCCATTGTTGGCATTCTTTGCTTACAGAAAACTTACAGGCAAACCATGGAATACCTGGTGAACAAAGACATGGTTTCAGTTTCCTATCATGTTTCCCTCAAACCGGTGAAAACTGACTGAGGTGTGGGAAGAGCTTGGTGGCACTGAAAGCCTCAACACTAGCACCGGTGGAGCTCTCAGTTTCCCATTAAACATCCCCCAGAAACTGTGGTTAAGTATGGGATTTGTAGATATTTGGAACAATAGACTCGGGGTGGTGAATATCAGGGGGATGGGATTACTTTTCAGTGTTGGATAGAGAAACAGAAGTGAGATGAAGATGATAAAGCATTGAGGCATCGAATCCGACAGACTGAAGAACTTGCCAGCTCCCAAGCAGCCCAAGACTTTCGATCAGCACCTTGGACACACATCCGCGAGAAAAACATCTCACCTGAAACGGATGGGGCCGTTTAGTTTAGGGGTGACGACCGCAGATGGGGTTCTCTTTTGGTTCAGTTGTCACGGACTGGCTGGGGAGTTTTGAAGTTGCTATCTATATTATACCTATACATACCTCCCTAGCGCAAGTTACAGTCGGTTATATAACTAGTTCCATGCACATATAGCTGAACTTGTGAACTGCTACATGCAGTAATGGAATAGTTACCACCCAAAAAAAACAAAAACAACACATCAATTTCAGATCTATAATTTCAGATAGATATTTATAGATGTTACCCCCCCTCAAAAAAAAAAAAAAACACTTGAAGTCCAAAGCCCTTTGTGTCGTTTTTTGTTCAGCCTACCAGCTTCGCTCATTGGGAGCACCGTCAGGGTCCTGAAAATCGACAATCGTCGTGTGAAGTCACTGGACGATTTGCCAGATGAGCGGCCTGGCTGGCTATGGGAAGCCCTACCAGCTGTTTGGTCTTAAAACACAGTTAGTTTGATCCATTCACACACTTGAACAGAAACATCTTCACGAATTGGGTAGCTAGAGTGCATTCGGCGTGCAACAACACTCCAATGAACCTGAAATGAGGGGAGTTGTGAAAANACACACTTGAACAGAAACATCTTCACGAATTGGGTAGCTAGAGTGCATTCGGCGTGCAACAACACTCCAATGAACCTGAAATGAGGGGAGTTGTGAAAAGGAAACTGTGAAGTTCACCACTCGATCGATGACATAAAATAATACAGAATACGAAGCGGTCATCGTCTTGCAGTAATAGGTATCCAAAACAGGTTCGTACAGGTTGCGACAACAGTGCAGAAATTGAAATAATTCGGAGAGGGGTTCTTGGCTTAGCCCCAGGCCATGATGATGACAAATGAAAATTGCAGGTACGCCAGACTGATCAGGTCTGGTATCACCACCANAATAATTCGGAGAGGGGTTCTTGGCTTAGCCCCAGGCCATGATGATGACAAATGAAAATTGCAGGTACGCCAGACTGATCAGGTCTGGTATCACCACCAGTGTCTTCGTTGGCAGTAGACTTGCAATGGTGCTACTGCCCCTGCAAAACCAAGGTAGAAGTTTTACATCTCTTCAGATGTTACACACACACGCCCTCCCGCAGGAGGGCAAAAATTAAGGCCCCGACAATGAGATGAAAGTGAAAATGAGGNTTACATCTCTTCAGATGTTACACACACACGCCCTCCCGCAGGAGGGCAAAAATTAAGGCCCCGACAATGAGATGAAAGTGAAAATGAGGGAAGATGAAAATGAGGTGAAGATGACAATGAGATGGAAAGTTACTTAACCGGAACACAGGAGGGGGACGCAAGAAAAGAAAGGAAGGAGAAAACACAAACACAACACACCTAGCCCGGAGCGGGCAAACCCTGAAAGGGCAAGGAAAAAGAAAAGCGAAGGCCGACGGACACGAGCCAAGACCAGAGGAGGGGGGGGAGGACGGAAGCGCCTGAACCAACCTACCAGGGCGACACCTAAGCCTACCTAGGCACGCGCAGACCCCAACCTACCTGAAGGAACGCGGGAGCACGCATGAGAAAAGGGGACCCATGGGGGACTAGTTAATTAATAAGATGCACTCTAGTACAGACATGCAATTTTTATGATAAGGCTCAAAGGCCCTCGGCTGTCATTTCAGTAGTTGCACACAAATGTGCCATTGACGGCTGAAGTAGTCAAAATGAATTACGTGCACAACTGACCTCACCAGAAAACCATAAAGAGCAAGAATTCACCATACCTGCAAGCATGGNCAAAATGAATTACGTGCACAACTGACCTCACCAGAAAACCATAAAGAGCAAGAATTCACCATACCTGCAAGCATGGCCTAATGCCTTGACCGTCATGTTGCACTTGCTTTTGACTCATTAGTCAGTCTTGAGCAAAGTTGGAAAAGGAGGTGTTTCCAGTCTCTCTGCAAAACGGTGATTGCCCAGAACAGCGGCACATAGTTCAACCAAGTGGAATGACACGACCATCCAGTCCAAAAGTGGTGATTGCCCAGTACAGCGGCACGTAGTTGAAAAAATCAGAAGCCAGTCACAGCGGCCAGCAGTTTCAACACTCACTCGACCGACTGGTGAGAAGATGAAAAATGGCCAGCTGTTCCACTTTACTTAAACGAATTAATTACTATTGCTAAAAGTGTAAATTCAGCTTTCGTGTCGAAGCGTCGGGCGATTTACCTAGAAAGGTATTCCCCGAGGGGCTCATGCCACCATGACGGNAATTACTATTGCTAAAAGTGTAAATTCAGCTTTCGTGTCGAAGCGTCGGGCGATTTACCTAGAAAGGTATTCCCCGAGGGGCTCATGCCACCATGACGGAATCCGACATGAGTAACACACTTGAACANAATAATTCGGAGAGGGGTTCTTGGCTTAGCCCCAGGCCATGATGATGACAAATGAAAATTGCAGGTACGCCAGACTGATCAGGTCTGGTATCACCACCAATTGCAAGTGTCTTCGTTGGCAGTAGACTTGCAATGGTGCTACTGCNCAGGTACGCCAGACTGATCAGGTCTGGTATCACCACCAATTGCAAGTGTCTTCGTTGGCAGTAGACTTGCAATGGTGCTACTGCCCCCTGCAAAACCAAGGTAGAAGTTTTACATCTCTTCAGATGTTACACACACACACACACATATATATATATATATATAGTATACTTGGTATTTTTGGTTTGGTGGATTGTGCTGATGAATTCTAAATTGTGCTTAATTATGATTAATTCCCATCGCTGTCATAGCTTGCCCAAAATGGATTGGGTACCTGGAAAACAGCTTTCAAGAAATCCTTCGGTGAAGTGCAATCCAGCTACATCTCCTGCAACCACGTTAAGTTTGAAAGTTGCAAGCAGTTTCTTTTTTGATGCCTACATTCCTGTCGGTGAGTATTTTCCAACATGCGACCTCCAGGTCCCAAGTAAATGGGATGATGATGATGATGATGATGATGATGATGATCCCCAAAAAAATCCCGGTGACCCTCATTGGTTTCTTGGGGCCAACTCGCCAAAGTGCCGCCCAGGTGGGATGCCGTGGGTCGTCAGTGTTCCTCCTGCGCTCGGTGGAGCCACTTCTTTTCGCACGTGGCCCCTTGGCGACCAACGGCCCAACGTGAGTTGTTTGAAGGTGTCCAAATGATGCAAAGGGGGCTCCCACTGATGGAAAAGAGAGATATATGAGAGATTGTAGGTCCGCATCTAGCTGCATCTCAAGTTTGGTGAATAGAGAGAGGCATGCGACATCATGTGCCCGTTGCCGGGAAAATGCCTGAGATTTGTCCGAAGACAGAGCATGGCATGAATCATGGTTCAATAGGAATACCAGCCGTTGTGTGATATATGTCCAAGAAAAAAAATCATCAACAGTTCCCTTGGCAGCCAAGACGTCAACATAGTCCACCAGCCTCATGACGCCATTCGCATGTCATTCGAGCAGGATGCCGAAGACCTTGTGGTGGAGATGGTTCGGCTGCCATTTGGCTATCGCATTGAGGCCTTGGATAGCGAATCCTCACCACAGATCACAGCTCGGGTCGTCTCAAAGTGAGGATACCTCTTAAATGTTCCATTTCAATGGACGAAAAATGGGAACTCATGATATGAGTTGAAGTAAATGGCACAGTGATGGCAACACATCCTGCAAAAAGTCAGAGAGGGATACACGAGGTCTGATCTCAAAGTTGAGTTGATGGGTACAGTATCTTGTTTGCTCACGGAGGCTGCAATGTCCTTCAAATCATCAAGGTAGCTTGATTTTTCCAGGTACTATGCCAGGTACTGCAGTTGTATGCCTTTGTGTGTCTATGGAATACATGTGCATGTATCAAACATTACATCCTTAAGATTAACATCAGTACGAGCAACTATTAAAACGTGTTGTGATGTAATCTATATGATTACTTGTATAATTAGAATTATTATGTGTATATATGTATAATATAGTGCGTGGTCACTAACTGAGGCAAGCGACGTAATTGCCAAGTCAAATGGGGGTCAGTTTTTATTGCAGCTTGCACCAGGCAGATCCGAAACAGCAGGGCCGCACCTATTTCGATCGGTGCCTTGGAGGAGGAGTAGCTGGGTAGGTAATTGGATATGGCTGGCAAACCCATCTTTGAATGGTGGGCAAGCAGGGGAACATAAAATCTCAATGAAGGAAACTCCCAACTTTATATCTTTGGACAAATATGGGGTAAACATCAACTAGGGTGATGCCCATGGCCAGCTTAAAACTAATGCAGGACATGGGGTGCAACAAAGATATAAGCAAACATGTTCGTAATCTCCCCAAAAACAGGGTTTAACAGGGGGTTCAATGATCTTGCCCAAGCCCCAAGCACAAGCAGTTCTATTCCTCTCAACTGGGCTTTGGGAGATGATTTTCATGATTTTGATCTTCGAAATTGCTACAGGACAACAATAAATTGCTTGATTTTACCCCCTGGGATTATGATCCCAATAGACTTGAACAAATTTTCCGAGTCGAATAGATTGGAAACCACCCAACAGCCAATCCCAGACTGGATTAGTTTCAGTGTTTTGTTTCGAAGCAATTTGTTTTGTAAAATCCACTCCCTGCAGTTCTATCCATCCAAGCGAGATCGAGCGCGAGTTTCTCCAGGTTCATCAGCATCGTCAAGGTAGCTCTCATGGAGGAAACTGCGGCCCACGAGGACGAGACGGGTGTTGAACGGTTTTAATGTGTTTTAATGTGGGCAAATGCCATCAATCTACCATTTGGGGATGGTTTGTACGGCCCATTATGGAGAGTTTGGGGATGGTTTATGGTTGGGTTTACCACATTAAACCAAGTCTTCAACATCTTTGAAGCGTAGTTGAAATGATGATCCCAAACTGTTATGTCTTCAGGGCATTGAAGCCACAAACCAGATGACTTTACCGGCTGAAATGGGTAGTTTCACAGGCAGAAAGTGGGGGATGGCACATGAATGTGATGGTGGTTTCCTAATGTTGGTCAGACTTGGGTTTACCCTGATAGGTGCGGAGTTGGAGGCACACTAAATCAAACTATATACATGGCAAGTACATTCCAATACGCAAGCGTTGCCGCAAAATGTATGCCACTTTCAGTAAACATGTGTGACAGGATGTTTTTGTCTAAACTAATTCAAAACATCTTGCAAATCATATTGTGGTCCATAATTTTTGGATTAAACTATAACCAACGCATCTTGGTTTTCGTTTTGGTCCACGCTTGTGATCCCCCTTTTCGCCCGCAATGGCGGCAATGGGGCAGGTGATCTTCGCCAATTCGGAGGATGTGAAGCGTGACATTTTGCTCCTTTGCAAAATGCCCGCGTGTCATGTTCCAATTGGGAGAAACTGACTCATACTGGGGACAGATGGGAAAGACATCATGACTCATGGAAATCTCATTTAACATATTTTAACATCATGAAACCTCAATTTCTGAATCAAATGGTGGAGAAATATGTCAAGTCAGTCATTTGATTGCCATAAGTATAGCATGTTATAACAGTTCACAATAGCAGTCAAGGTCTCCAGAGCTTGAAAGACCGTCCGAGGAGCGGTGGAGCGCGCCTGAGGGCTGCGGCGAAGAAGGGGCCAGATGTCTTGGCCTCTGAGCTGCCGCTCAGCCAGCGAATGGCAGGGACTTGTTTCAGGATTTTTTTCCCACATCACCATATATTTTTTCCAGGATTTTTTCCGACATCACCATTTTGATGACATCTCTGAGGTAAAATATGGCTCAAAAAATTGGTGAGTTCCAATAGTAAAAACGCGCGCACACGGGTTTAGCCCCCTGGCCACCCTGGCAAAAGCCGAGAGCAGCACAGCTTTCGAGGCGCGAATTCACGGAGGACCTGGATACGTGACTTTGCTGCTAAGCCCCTGGTGGTTGATGATAAAATGGCTATATTGCCCTATAGAAGTCATCATATATTCGGGATTATCATTGTCATAGTCCATCATCGGAATCTCAAGGACAGAGGGTTTTGAACCAATGTATGGAGAAACCCTTCCAACAAGATCGCTAGATTCCTCTCCAGGACAGTCTTGGAGGAGACTGATGACTGATTGTTGGGTGACATGTATCATCAACATGCATGCTGCAGCATGTTCATGTCTCTGCCATCTTCCCCAGACTTGCTTTTCAGAGGAACAAATACTGAAACCAACACTTAGTCAGCCAAGGGCTAACTTTTAAACTTTTCTTGCTGTGGGTTCGCGCGTCCACTGGGGTTGGTTTTTGGGACCCAAAGAGGACGCGCGAACCTACAACAAGAAAAAGTTCAAACTTTTATTCCGATGGTTTTTGGTTGAGTAAGAACATGTTTCGCTCATCAAAGCCATGGTTTCCAGGTAGATTTCCCCAAGCCAATGACTATGCCCTTTTTGTTGCCCCATTTCCCCAACTGTTCACCCGGGTTTCAGGAAAAGCTTTATCCCGGTGGCCTATGAGCTGGGCGATGATGGTCGGGTGCCAGCCTCGAATTTCGAGAATCGGCAGAGGGATATCGTGAGCAGCTTGATGCAGGTCTTCTTGGAGGAGTTGGGGCGGCCCTTTTGTGAATTTCCCATGGCATTTCCCCTGAATTGTCCGGCAAAATTCTGGAGAAACCATGGGCTGGAGATTGTTGCTGAGTTTCTGAGTTAGAATGTGTTAGAATCACCAAAAGGTAAGATGGGACTAGGGAAAAGGAAGGAACAAAGGTATGATGGTAAGGGGACTTGCCAATGTACCCATCGATTCTTTTCACTTTCAGGATCTTCACAGAGGATTCATGCTGATGACGCAAGAAATTGAGAACCTATGCTTCTCTCTCTCTCTCTCTCTCTGTCTGTCTGTCTGTCTCTGTCTGTCTCTGTCTGTCTCTGTCTGTCTCTGCCTGTCTCTGTCTGTGTCTCTGTCTGTGTCTCTGTCTGTGTCTCTGTCTGTGTCTCTGTCTGTGTCTCTGTCTGTGTCTCTGTCTGTGTCTCTGTCTCTGTCTCTCTCTCTCCTGTCCCATTGCTGCTTTGGGGTCCCATGGGTGGCAAGTTGCCGTATAGAGACCTGTCACTTACCCAATGGTTAATTGATGTTAATCGTTTTCGATTGAAATTGCAGAAATGCAGAGTTTTTTGCAGCCGGCAAGGGAGATCATCGGCTCTGGGCCAGGAGTTGAACATCGGCGTGTCGCTGTCCTTGTGGAGGGCCCTGCAGGAAGAGCGACTGGATGATTGCCGACGGCTGCTGCAGGATAAGGTGAACTGCCGGTGGACCTGGGATAGGGGGATGGGATGATGATCCAAGAAGTGGATACTGAACCAACTGTGCTCATTATTTCAAAAAAAATGGTCTGGAAAAGAAATATGGACAAACATATGGACAAAAAAGAAGCACCTTGAAGATATTGGGTTGCTGGGTGGGTTCTGCCTTTTGATTTTGACGGCTATTCGCGGGGTGGTTCAGTCCCGTTGACCATTTCCTTGGGATGGGTCATGACAACACCGGGCAGCTGCCTGGGAGAGGCTGATCCAAACATTGTGGATGGCAAGGGCAAGACGTGCTTGCACCATGCAGCACAGGTGGGTTTGATGTGGTGGGCATTGGTGGGCTGTGGGAGGAGCTCTGGCCGATGTTCGGCCACCAGCCCCCAATTGAATTCTAAAGGACAAAGGGGAAAACACAAACTATCTTTTCTTGCCAGGGTTTGGCTGACCCACCCAAAATCATTGCCTTGATTTGCTTCACTGATGCTCATTTGTGGTTCAAAGACCTATGGTACCATAGTTGGGGGATGAACATCCAGCTATACCAGCTATTTCGATGTGAAAACCCAAGTTGTTTTGATATGTTTTGATCCATTTCCACGACTCTGACTTGGAGAAGACCAAAATCAGCAGGCACGATCGCTGGAAGCTGCCAAGTTGCTCCTGGAGTTTGGAGCTTCTCTCAGGTGGGAGGGTGTGGGATCCAGTGACTGTCAGTGGCTTGGGAGGATCAGGTTCGCATTGCCAGCCTAGGTGACATTGAGATTCTCGGTTTCAAGATTTGAATGGACAAAAATTGCCAGGAAACATGGTTTTGTTGATACATTGACTTTGACCCCAGAATCCATCCCAAGAATGGAGGGCCCCAGAAACTTATTCCAGGATCGCTTCAACATGTTCATGCCAACAACAATCGACCTTCGGTAGCCTCTTGGGTCTTAATTTCTGGCCGCATGTGGCCGCCCAATTTACCTCCCTGCAGTGCGCGTGACCATCGGGGTTGCACTCCTGCTCACGCCGTTCCCTTGGTTGCACCTTGGCCAATGACAGAAGCCTTCAGTGATAGCAGAATGTTTGCGCAGCATTACTGTCTTATATGGGAATAGGGGCCTCTGATGAGGATCCCAGGGGTGATAAATGATATTGTTCATGCAAACTCGCTGGATGCTTCAAACATCCTTTTTAACCAATCAGCAGTGGCAGAAAAGAATTGGCCGTTGCCGAAGTGGATCTGCATGACCTTCCAACCTTTCAACCTTCGAATGACTTGACATCCAGCATCCATTCTTTTCAGAGAAGTCCCAAGTTTGGATGGTTGATGTTCACTTCTTTTTTTTGGGGCATCCCAACTGGAATGATGATCTCCAATGCCTTTGATTTTTTTAGGGGAGTTGAAACCACCAGCTGCATCCATAGAGCATTGGATGAGGCAGATGGTGTTTCCGAAACGTTGCTGGAAGAGTTTGCTCGCCGAGATGTTGCAGCTCTTTTTGAGACTGTGCCATGGCGGACATGCTGGGATTCCACTTTGGATAGCACTGAAAGATAATGAAAGACTGGTATCATAGGTTCTGGGTTTGCCTGAAGTAGCTTTCTGTTCCAACCATTGGATTTTGGGGCATGCTGTGTTCAGACAATCCCATGTCTCTGGACAACCTACAGCATTGCTGGGCCGTGAATCACTATCCCACGAGCCTTCCACATCAAAATGGGAGCAGCTGATACCCCAAGGACAAGGCGGGCGTCTCTGCCATTGAGCGGGCCTATCTCTGGAGCCAAATCGCCAAGGAGGGCGAAGTGAATGAACCGATTCACTCCATGCTGAAGGTTGCTTGGCAGGGGATTGCATTTGGTGCCGGCAGCGAAATTCAGACATACTCGGACATCCATGTATCTTACGGGTGACTAACCAAGATGTGGATGGAGAGAGAGAGAGAGAGAGAGAGAGAGAGAGAGATCCCAATGACAAGCTGAACTGCTCTTGTTATCTCTTGTTGAGCTAAAGATAACTTGTGGATTTGGGCGGGATCTCATCAAAAACAACAGCAACTGGCAATCTTCGCTCCCTGTATCCAAGGAAATTCTGCAGCTGGAGGGCGTCGCTTCTTGGACTTTGTTCATGAGACGTTGAGGTGCTCAGGTAGCCCATCATGCGGATGGGTTTCTCTGGTATTTTTTTTTTTTTTTTTTTTGGGGGGGGGCGTTGGATTTTGGAGATGCGCATTTTTTGAAAACATCCCAGAGAAAAAAAAAAACATGAAAAACATCATACGTCGCTGCAGATGCGTGCTGCGCAAGCTAAGGACCAGTCAACCATGTGGCCTCCTATGCAGGATTTGGGCATCCGAGGATTGAACATGAACTTCCCTGAGGCAAAATTCAACGTGATTCCAGCCATGAAAAAAGCCAGGATGTGGCTATGGCTCAAAATTATTCAAAATTATGGCACCAAAGATTGTCATTTGCAATGGTAGATTAACATAAACCAACCAATTATAGGGTGAATAATTTTGAGCCATGCCAGGATGTAGGACTGGAAGATGGATCTGAAATTACTGGCTCAAATTGAATCAGGACTCCCAAGAGTGACCCCCAAACCACTTGAAAAATAAACATGAATTAAAGTTAAAGCATCTTCCCTCTCCCCGGGTGAAGGCCCTGCCGAATTCGCATCATGGCAGAGTGGAAGCACGACGGATGCATTTCAACGGCGTACTGCGGACGATTTATGTGGTGCATCCACAGACACTGCATGGAAATCCAGATCCGCTGCTCTACTTAGGTGCCTGGGTGTTGTCACGGGATGAGGTGAGGTATTCATTTGAAGTACTGTACCGTCAAACATCTCCCTTCCTGGGGGTGAAGCAAGTTTCAGGGCATAGATGCCTGGGTAAACGATGATACAATGAATAATCATGAATAATCATGGTGCATCCTGGTGTTCACTTCAAGTGTTTTTCTCTTTGGTTGCTCACTTCATGCATTTCAAGCTGCACAGCCTGCCCGGCTAAAATATCCATGATGTTCCAAGGTTTTTGCAGATTGATGCCATGGCCTTCGCAAGAGCCAGCCCTGCGCGTTCTATCGAACCGACTGGGTCGCAGGATTTTTTGCATTTGCTCAGAGGGAGCTACTCGGCTGCGAAAGGATGCATCTCTTGAAGCTGAATCAGTAGGACTCAGTGGGACTGAGTGGGATGTGTTCAGATGAGATTGCCAAGGTTAAACAGAATTGCCAAGGTTAAACAGAAATGCCAATATAATGCCAATGATATCCAATAATGATTTTCAGAACATCGACCTCAATGATTGTTTTGGGAACAGAGATGCCTGGAGTATCCTGGAGTTGTCTCTGAGTATTGCCATTTGTAAGTATCTTTCGGCATGATATTCCTAAATATTCCTAACACTTGCAGCTTGTCATCCACACGGTTTGGTCCTGCCCTTCGTTGGAGGTGAGTGCGGAGTTGCTCCATGCAGACGACCTTGACACAAATGGACAAGCCTTCTACACGGACTTGTACACGATGATCGACACCTTGCCTTTGCCCTATCGGTCAGGTTCTCAGTTTGCTGCCTACCATTGGTTCAAAACGCGCAGCTAAAATATAGGAAGATTTGCAAGGAGTGTGCGGATTTTTTAACTACTTGAGCGGTTCCCCGAGGGGGAAGTATGCCAGGGATTGCCAGGGGATGTTGCAAGTGAGGTTGATCTTGATTGACAGCACCTTTGGTGTTGGCACTCCTCTCCTATGGAAGCTGCAAGACCGTTTGAAGCATGTCCTGATCATCAATCCGAGCTACATTTTCAGGACTGCTTCCAAGTGACATACAGTAAATGACATGTCATGTCATGTCATGTCATACATTGTATGCAAATGCCAGGAACCCATAGGACCCCTTAGGATCTGTATGACTCCTTGGCTTATCCCGCAGTCCTGCAGGAACAGCATGACGCCAGACGATTCCATGCATGAGGCGGGTACATCAGACATCATCAGACACTAGAATACCATGGAATACCATGGAATACCATGGAATACCATGCAATCGTCCTTGCTGCCTGCTGGTTTCAACTCTGTTAGACTTGCCCATCCGTATGGGATGATAAACCCCAGCAATAATATGTGAGATGGGCGACTGAAACTACCATAATGAAAGTCCAGTCCCATCAGTGCGAGAGAAAACTCCTTCAGGGGCGATGTAGTTGGGTCATATCCAAATGGCAGAACGGTGTGACGGGAAATTGAAAACCAAAAATGGCTGGTGAAACCATGTGAAACCATCGTTTCTTGTGGGTTTTCCCTGAAACTAACCCAACAAATACATGCAATTACATGCATATATTGATCATACGGTGGAGAGAGGGAGAGAGAGAGAGAGAGAGAGATTGATCATATATACATGCCCATGCCGGCTTTCACGTGTGTTCCAACCTTGGCCATCGGACATCGCTAGATTCACCTCAAGCATGCGAGTTGGCTTTCCCGCTTGGGAGGTGCGAGAGATCTTTGGCTCAGATAGGGGATAATCGGATAATGCCCAGTTATGGCTGTTTTAGCATAGGGAAAATGATCCTAATCCATTGGAATTGGGCCAGGGGTGCCCTGTTTTTCAGACTAAGCCATGTGTTCAGATCCAACAAATGCGCAGCACATATGCAGATGTCTATGGTCCACCAACATTGGCATTCATGTTTTTCCAAGGTGCTGAGTGCAATGGATTGAATGGACTGCAAATTAAAAAACGATAAGAAACGATAAGAAACACAATTAGGAAATAATTGAAGATGCGCCAAATGCAGAGCAAAATGTCTATGCTCGAGAAGCTCAAGCTTGTAGCCTCAGGACCCAAACGAATGCAACATGTAGTAAACGATTCAAGACCCTCGCATTCCAGCAGCTGAAACAGCCTGGCTGAGGACATTAAGACGATCGTGAGGCATTTCGGTGAATTCGCAGCCTCGTTGTCACTCTCAAAGGCTCAGAGTGAATCTGCGAAGCACTATCAGTTTTTTGTCAGAAAGGTAAACCGGGGGGTGAATGAGACTTCAGTATGCTCCTGTGATCTCCTGTGCATCTTCAATCACCCTCCTGCTCTTCGTGGGTTTGGCAGAAGGAACAGTGGGGTTACGGTGGTGCTCAGCACTTCTTGGAAAATTGGCTGCGGGATAGAATATGATAGAGTCCCCCTGGGCAGTTGGGCTTTCTTCCCTGATTCGTATCTTCCTCTCTCAAAGAACCTAGCACGATGTGCCAAAAAAAATGTGACCCAGGTTTCTCTTGGACGAGTTCGAGTTCAGCCTCAAGAATGCATCAGATGCGTTCTGGCAGATGTCAGTGGCTCATCCCCTGTGGAACTTCAAGCATTTGACGCCACTGTGACTAGGTTGCAGCATGCACGTCATCGGGTGAAAATATAATCCTTTCCCCCTACCTAGCGAACCTAAAACCTATCTTTTTGTAGGTTTTTTCTCGAAACCTCGGTTTTTCTCCAAATTTTCCAAAAACCCCGGGTTTCTTGTCAAAACCCCGGTTTTTCAAAAAGATGTTTGAAAAAACCCGTAATTAACCCGTACAAAACCCGTAATTAAGCCGTACAAACCCATATTTTTTATGGGTTTTTGGAAGATAGCAAAACCCCGGGTTTGTGTTGAAAAACCCGGTTTTTTTGGCAGACCCTACGATTTCATGGGTTTTTGGTTCTGCTGGTAATACTAAACCCCCCCCTTAATAATAAACACCTCAGGTAGTTTTTATTATTAGGGTATTTTTTATTAGGGGGACCCTAATACTAAATTTCGGACCTTATTACTAAAAGCTATTTTTCTCGATTTCAAAATCAATTAAATTCCAATTTAAAACGCAATTAATACGTTGCAAAAAATTGGATTTCGAAGCGGATCTCTAATAGTAAGCACCGGACCTTATTACTAAAAACTATTTTTCTCGATTTCAAAATCAATTAAATTTCAATTTAAAACGCAATTAATACGTTGCAAAAAAATTGGATTTCGAAGCGGATCGCTAATAGTAAGCGCCGGACCTTATTACTAAAAACTATTTTTCTCGNTAAATTCCAATTTAAAACGCAATTAATACGTTGCAAAAAATTGGATTTCGAAGCAGGACCCTAATAATAAGCACCCCGGGGTTGACTAGTTTTTATTATTAGGGGGTGAAACCGACAAATGGTAGGTTTATTTTTAAATTGTTTTCTAAAGGGG
>BGPT01002761.1:49186-60641 GCA_003297045.1 Symbiodinium sp. clade C Y103 | reverse complement strand
GGGTTGGGTTGGTGGGTTGGTGGGTTGGGTTGGTGGGTTGGTGGGTTGGGTTGGTGGGTTGGTGGGTTGGGTTGGTGGGTTGGTGGGTTGGTGGGTTGGTTGGTTGGATCTTCTATACAGTCCCACCATTTTGGCTGGTGACTTCAATACATCCTTGACTGTCTTTGATGACATGAGGGCTCTTCTGATGGACGGTTGGGTTGACACGGCCCTTGTTGATGCGGAAAGGCGTGGTGCTACACCTATGCCCACGTGCCAGCGAACGACTCGCCACACTTTCTGTGTTGTCAATTCCTTGTTGGCTCCCTTGCTGCAGAATTCCCAGGTCTGTTTTCATGAGGATTTGGCAACACACGCTGTCTTGGTTACCGAATTCGATCTTCCACAAAATAACTTTCGGGTCTACAAGCGGATTCTGCCCAAGGCATTGGATGGTGTTGCAATAGACTCTGTTCAATTGCAGACGAAGGCTGAACAGGTTGGTGGTGACCGGTGGCAGGTTGCTGTGGACAATGTCATCGCAGAAGGTAAGGTCGATGAGGCCTTTGCAAATTGGTCAGTACTAGCAGAGACAGTTCTGCTTTCGGCAGTGGTCGAAGATGGCTTGGATGTGTCTAAACCCGCCTGGTCGGGTCGAGGTACACTGAAAGAACCTGTATTGCGTGTTTGGGCTCCCCCCCGCTTTCATACTGGTCGTCCGGGAGATTTTCGGTTGGAGACACCTTCGGTGGCATTGCCAGCCAGACGGTGGCAGAAACTGGTACGGCAGATTNTACTGGTCGTCCGGGAGATTTTCGGTTGGAGACACCTTCGGTGGCATTGCCAGCCAGACGGTGGCAGAAACTGGTACGGCAGATTGAAGCTCTGTTGCGGAAGTTGCGTGCTGGTAATCGGAATGGTCACCCGCAGCGCTTCGAAGAGGAGATTCAATGCATTTGGTTGGCCATCGTAGGTTCACCAGTCCGTCCGCGGTTCCCTCGTTGGGCCTTTGACGTTCTGGGTTTTTCACTGCATCATATGCCTGGTCCTGAAATCTTGGATGCTCTGTACGCGGCTGCTGCCAGTCATGCTCAGGAGCTTGCCAAGCAGTGTTGGAAGGCCAAAAGGGAGACCTTTGTCGGCCAGGTTGAAGAATCGTGGAAGACTCGGGGAGGCAGTTTTGCTTTTCGTATGTTACGTGAACAGGCCNTTGGAAGGCCAAAAGGGAGACCTTTGTCGGCCAGGTTGAAGAATCGTGGAAGACTCGGGGAGGCAGTTTTGCTTTTCGTATGTTACGTGAACAGGCCCATCCGCCAGTCATGGAAATGCGGGTTCGTACATCGGTTCGGCTAGCCCCACAGAGGTGGCTGCCAGACGGGAAACAATGGATCCAGCTACAAAACGCCTCCGATTTTCAAGTTGGTGACTGTCTGGAGGGCCCAGTGAACTGCAAAGTGGTGGCGGTGCAGGGTCACTCTATACAATTGGATGCCAGAATTTCGCGAAAGGAAGCAGCCGAATTGGAGCGAACTGAAGTCTCCCTGGATCCGAAGGTTTGGTCACGTTCCTTNTCACTCTATACAATTGGATGCCAGAATTTCGCGAAAGGAAGCAGCCGAATTGGAGCGAACTGAAGTCTCCCTGGATCCGAAGGTTTGGTCACGTTCCTTTTTTCAAGGTTGGAGTGCTTATTGGCAAAGAGAATGTGAAGGTTGGGAAGAATCCCCTTGGAGAGAGCTTTTGCACTCCGTCCCCTCCGTTGAAGTGCAGTGTCTGGAGCCCATCGGATTTCAGGAATGGAGAAATGCGCTTGGAAAAGCAAAGGCAAATTCGATGCGGGGTACATGTGGCTGGTCGGTGGTTGAGTTGAAGAAATTGCCTGAGAGTGTTGTTGTGCCACTCCTTCGATTGTTCCACCGAGTGGAACAAGGTGCGTCATGGCCTAAACAATTGCAGCAGTGGTTGGTTGTCCTGCTACGAAAGGAGGAAGGAATACCTGAGTGGAATTCCGTGAGACCAATATCAGTTGCTTCAGTGGTATACAGAGTTTGGTCTCGCATCCGCACGAAGCAGCTCCTTGCCTTGTGTCAACTCTCCTCCTTGCCGACGGTTGGCCCTCGACTGTCGACACGGTCACTGTGGGGCTATGTAGCTGACTTTGTCGCCGAGGAGATGCATGCCGGGAAGGCTCCTTCCGGACTGGTTCTGGACATTGTCAAAGCCTTTAATGTGCTGTGTCGACCTATGGTTGCTGACGTCATGCAGCATTGCGGCATTGATGGGACCCTGGTTGACACATGGATGCGTGCTTTGGATGGGATGGAAAGGTATGTTCTGGTAGCGGGTACGGTTTATCGTGCTGAACCAGTTTTGAGGGTTTCTTCGACAGGGGTGCCAGAGGGTGATCCGTTGTCAGTTGTTGCAATGTATTGCATGTGCCGGTTCTTTGCACTCTGGATTCAGAGCAAAGCAAACGTGATGCCTTTGACCTACGCTGACAATTGGCAAGTCTTGGCGACTCATACTCAGCCGGTGCTCGATGCTCTTCCTCATGTCGCCGACTTCTTGACCCGGTGTGCTTTGCCAATTTCACCCCATAAGTGTTGGCTTTGGAGTGCTTCCGGGGAAGGACGTAAACGCCTGAAGGCGGCCACTCTTGGTGCTGATCAGATTCCAGTTAAGCTACAGTCGGTAGATCTTGGGGCTGATTTGCCATATTGTCGGCGGCGGGCTGCAGCCAAACGAAACCAACGTGTCTCTTTGGGACACAAACGGTTGTTGCGGGCGAAAGGGGTGNCGGCGGGCTGCAGCCAAACGAAACCAACGTGTCTCTTTGGGACACAAACGGTTGTTGCGGGCGAAAGGGGTGCCATGTTCAAGGTGGCAAAAGGTGCGGCTAGTGCTCTCTGGTGTTTGGCCACAGTGTCTACATGGAGCAGAGACTTGTCAGGTCCCCCTGTCCGTTTTCAAGCGCTTGCGTACGCAGGCCGGGCGCGCTGTTTCCCTCGCGAAGTCCGGTGTCAGTCCTTGGCTTGCCTGTTCGGTCGGGGCGCATCAGACAGTGGACCCAGCCTACTGTCTTCTTTTGCAGCGGATTCGACTTTTCAGGCTGATGTGGCGGGACTTTCCGCAGGGCCGGGTCAGAATGCGGCGTGGTTTGGTCTCCTTGCGGGGCGGAACGGGAGGGGTGTCCTACCTCTTGGCAAAACAGTTGCGCAGTCTCGGGTGGTTGCCGGTCGGTTTGGAAGCGCAGGATGATGATGGTCGGGTATTTCATTTGGTTGAGACGCCATTGAAAGCTGTTCGGAGAGTTCTTGAGTCTTCCTGGATGGATCAGGTGGCTACCAACTTGCGCCATCGCAAGGCCTGTGAAGCGGTCGAGCGCATCGACCCGGAGCTTTCTCGTACATGGATGAAATACCCTTTGGCTGAACAGAGTTTGCTGCTTACTCAGGTCACGGGAGTTACGTACACTAGAGACTGTCTTTCGCATGCGGTCGGTCTGGATGTTTCTCGGGCATGTCCTCTCTGTGGGTCGGACGACTCCAGGTTGCACCGAGTTAAGTTTTGCGACGCCGTACAACACCTGCGACGGCCTTTTCTGGCCTTTTTGGATGGTCGCACTTTGCCTGACCATACATGGGCCTTTGGGTTGTGGGATGAACCCTCGGGACTGCGATCGTGGCAGGCCTCCCTGTGTGGGATTGGCTGGCCACCGGACCTGGTATCTACTGCTGAGGACCGCCAGTTTGTGTTTTCGGATGGTAGTTGTCTCTCCCCTCGCAACCCTAAGTTGAGTCTCGCCGGAGGTGCGGTCATTCTTGCAAAACATACTGGGAGGTATGAGTTGGTGTGGTCAGGGATTGTCCCTGGAATGGAGCATTCCAGCTACCGGGCCGAGCTGTTGGCTCTTACGGTTGCTTTGGCCTCTTTTTCCCGAGTTACGGTCTTTTGTGACAACCAAGAGGTTGTCAAGGTCGCTGTACGGTTGCTGAAGCTGCCGCCTGGGCGTAGAGACGGCGCTATACCGTCCGAACATCAGGATTTGTGGCGGTTCTTTTGCCTTCGTACGGCGGCACGGACATGGGGACCGTCAGTCGTTCGGTGGGTCAAGGCGCACCAAAACCCGGCGTCACTGCAGGGGGAGGAGCGCATCTTGGCCGTGTTTAACGGTCATGCGGACGTGGAAGCCAAGAGGGCCGTTGTGTCTGCAGCCCGCCACNCCGGCGTCACTGCAGGGGGAGGAGCGCATCTTGGCCGTGTTTAACGGTCATGCGGACGTGGAAGCCAAGAGGGCCGTTGTGTCTGCAGCCCGCCACGCCAGTTATCGTGACCTCTTTGCGGACTTTCAAAGTGGTAAGGAGCTGGCCACGAAGTTAGCCGATCTGCAGGTTGCGATCGCTCAGGCTTTTGTTGAAGTTGACCGGGCCCCAGTGGTGCCTCTTGCGACGGCCGGTTTCGCCGTGTGCGGGCGAGGTACAGTCGGTTTTGAGCACTTGGAGGCTGGTTCCCAGGTGCATGTTGGTTTTGGCGACTCCTTGGTGCGGTGGCTGGGTGCGCTTCGCAGGTTTGATACGTGCGCGGCCGGTTGGTCCCACACTTCAGCTTTTGAGCTTTTGTGGCAGTTCATCTTTGATGTGGGTCAATTGCCCCCCTTTTGGTTTGAAGGTCAGTGGCATATGTTGAGTGATTCGGTCCTGAATTCCTTTGTCGTGCCCGGGATGTCAAAGCTTTTTCGTACTTGGGTCCGTGCCCTCCGGGGGATCGTTGGCCTTGAGCTGGTGGGAGGAGTCGACTCAGTGCCTTTCGCTGGGTCTGGTTTGGCAGGATGGGCAGTTGAGGGTCGGTTCCCCTTGGATCCGGTTGTTGTGGAGGATCTTTCCTCCTTTTCTCATAGAAAGTGCGGCGTGCGGTCCTTAAGGCTTCCGTCTTTTTGGTAGACCGTGTACAGTAGTGGATTAGNTTGTTGTGGAGGATCTTTCCTCCTTTTCTCATAGAAAGTGCGGCGTGCGGTCCTTAAGGCTTCCGTCTTTTTGGTAGACCGTGTACAGTAGTGGATTAGCAGCTCACACAAGCTGGTCGGCTGCTTTTCCAGCACAGACTCTTGTGCGATGTGNTAAGGCTTCCGTCTTTTTGGTAGACCGTGTACAGTAGTGGATTAGCAGCTCACACAAGCTGGTCGGCTGCTTTTCCAGCACAGACTCTTGTGCGATGTGAGAGAGTAGTTTTGTCCAAACTGGAATGAAACGATTGGAATGCAACCAAAAAAAAAGGTTTTGGCGTGTACCACAGTAGCTGGCATGGGCAGACGTCGAGAATAATTGGCTGTCACAGGGTATTGTGATGCATTTTTCGGGGGCGACCCACGGTCCTTCCCACGGCATTCTCTGAACGATTTGGGGCGCCCTGCTTTGGTCAAAGCTCCTCCCATTCGGATCCTGGCACGGCACATGTTGCACGCTTCGGTTCTCTCCATCGCATCCATCGGATCGGCCTACGAGATGGCTGAGTGGCACCCAGCAGAGACGAAAAGCGCATCAACGGCTTGGGCCTGGGACCGTGGAACAACTCGCTGGGGATCGAATCATCAAAAATTGAGATTATTTGACTTTGTAAATCTGTTCAGGGATTCGGGGTGTTTGATATTTTTCCCGAAAGCTCCTGCGAAGGGTTTTCCCAAAGAACAACTACCAACTTCATCTACACAACATCTTTTACTCACATCATTTTCACATACATCTCATACAAAACATATACATCATCTACATGATCTACATCATCTGCATCATCATTAACACAACATCTCCTACCCACATCAATCATCATGTACATGTAAATACATCATCTACATCATCTACATCATCCAATTCAAGACACATCATCAACATTTACATCATCTACCCAGGAGTTCTTACTCAGAAGTCATTACTCANTCATCTACATCATCCAATTCAAGACACATCATCAACATTTACATCATCTACCCAGGAGTTCTTACTCAGAAGTCATTACTCAGAAGGTATTACTCAGGACAGGAGTTTTGACTCAGGAGGTATATACTCAGGAGTTATATTTTCAGGAGTTACATACTCAGGAGTTAGTGCTCTGGAGTTGGTACTCAGGAATTAAAACTCCTACTAAAAACTCCTACTTCTCAAGTTCTTCTAATTCGCTCTTAGGCCGCAGGGCAGTCAAATCAAGGGTTGCGAAACGCAACCCTTTCGCACGAAATGAGGGTCGATGTGCAAAAACTGAAGTAAAATCGCGATTTTCACGGTGCTCGCGCAACCCTTTCGCACGAAATGAAAGTCGATGTGCAAAAACTGAAATAAAATTGCGATTTTCACGGTGCTCGCGCAACCCTTTCGCACGAAATGAGGGTCGATGTGCAAAAACTGAAGTAAAATTGCGATTTTCACGGTGCTCGCGCAACCCTTTCGCACGAAATGAGGGTCGATGTGCAAAAACTGAAGTAAAATTGCGATTTTCACGGTGCTCGCGCAACCATTTCGCACGAAATGAGGGCCGATGTGCAAAAACTGAAATAAAATTGCGATTTTCACGGTGCTCGCGCAACCCTTTCGCACGAAATGAGGTCGATGTGCAAAAACTGAAGTAAAATTGCGATTTTCACGGTGCTCGCGCAACCCTTTCGCACGAAATGAAGGTCGATGTGCAAAAACTGAAATAAAATTGCGATTTTCACGGTGCTCGCGCCACCCTTTCGCACGAAATGAGGGTCGATGTGCAAAAACTGAAGTAAAATTGGATGTGATTCTGTAAAAGCTTATGCGTGTCAACGCTCTTCTGTGTAAAAGTTCCTGTGTGTAATTGCCCTTCTGTGTGAAAGCTCCTGTGTGTAAACGTGTCTTGGTGTAAACGTCTTTCTGTGTGAAAGCTCCTGTGTGTAAACGTGTCTTGGTGTAAACGCTCTTCTGTATAAAAGCTTCTGTGTTTAAACGCCTCTGTGTGTAAAAGCTCTTCTGTATAAAAGCTTCTGTGTTTAAACGCCTCTGTGTGTAAAAGCTCTTCTGTGCGAAAGCTCCTGTGTGTAAACGCCTCTGTGTGTAAAAGCCTTTCTGTGTGAACGCTCCTGTGTGTAAACGTGTCTTGGTGTAAATGCAGTTCGGTGTAAAAGCTCCTGTGTTTAAACGCCTCTGTGTGTAAAAGCTCTTCTGTGTGAAAACTCCTGTGTGTAAACGCATCTGTGTGTCAAAGCTCTTCTGTATAAAAGCTTCTGTGTGAAAGAGTTTTCTGTATAAACGTGTATCTGTGTAAACGCCCTTCTGTGTAAAAGCTCCTGNAAGCTCCTGTGTGTGAACGCTCTTCTGTGTAAAAGCTCTTCTGTGTAAACGCGTCTTGGTGTAAACGCTTTTCTGTGTAAAAGCTCCTGTGTGTAAACGGCTTTCTGTGTAAAAGTTCCTGTGTGTAAACGCCCTTCTGTGTGAAAGCTCCTGTGTGTAAAGGTGTCTTGGTGTAAACGCTTCGGAGGGTTCGCAAATGTAATTTAACAACGCAACATACATCGCGTACGGGATGTCACAGGCGCAGCAGCACGCGTGTTCACTTTTGCAACCTGGTCGAAGGTGCTTTCTGGTATGCAGAGATTGCACTGCTTATTGAGATACGAAAAGATGATGGGCTGTTTGCCGGGAGCGCACCTTCTTGTGATGCAGCATCCGTTTGACGCAGTTTCATGAAATCGACAATCATGTCATGCACGTATAGCTGTGATTTGAAAGGTCACCATTTCTTCTGTNCTTCTTGTGATGCAGCATCCGTTTGACGCAGTTTCATGAAATCGACAATCATGTCATGCACGTATAGCTGTGATTTGAAAGGTCACCATTTCTTCTGTGTATTTTTTGTTGAAACATCAGCGACACATCCGCTGGGACCGGCCATAACTTGCAGAACCGTTTCACACACATGCCCGGCAATGAAGTGTGAAATCAATGATGCTTCGTTTATTTTCATGCTCAAGATCAACACGGAAAAACAAAGGCGATCGCGACTTTTGCGACACAGCGCCTTTTCTTGTGAGACAGCCAGCTTGTCGAAGCGGAGTGGAAATGGAACTTCGACACCAAAAGAACAGCTGCCGGACTCATCTGCATCACATACATATGATAGAAATGACATAGCCAGCTTGTTGTAGCGGAGTGGAAGTGGAACTCCGAAACGAAGTGAACAGCTACCGAACCCATCTGCATCATATACATCTCATAGAAATCATCTACGCCGCAAGTACGTCTCATAGCAATCACACAAGCGTTACGGTCACACCAGAGTTGCTATTCATCACGCCGGAGTTATCAATGAGCGTGAATCTACTAACATCTATCATTATATCATTCATCGTCATTCTTTCCTCATCATTCATCAACATACATTCATCTTCATTCATCGTCATCCATCAACATCAGTCATCCATGACTTGTCAGGAGACATGGGCGGTGCATAAAACATAGATTCAAAAGAAAGAACAACAGGAGTTTTGCGGCATCGGGTTTGTCAAATCATCTTTCTATGTGTAGGGGCAAAAGCAAGGCAACAGTTGAAACGAAAAGAATGCTTTTGAGTCAACACACGGATTTCTCCTAACCAACAGTCTCTTAAGTCCTGGAGAAAGCGATGCAACATCCAGCACCTCAGCTGCTGACCAGGCATCTTCCAGCTCACTGGCTGACCCCAACGGGGCTGCACCTGCCGTGACTTTTTTGCCATCTGCGGTTCACGCATTGTCAGCATCATTGTTTTGTCCATAAAGTTGCCGTTTGACCAAACATAATATTCCTGGCAGAAAGCAATGCATGATTTTGAAATAGTAATAGTATTCCTCAATGAGCAGTTGCACTTTAAAAGAACATGGCATTCCTTCAGGACAGTGCGGCGTGCCTTCAGGCAAGTTTCCCTTGAAGAAAAATGCAACATTATTTTGATCATTTTTGATCCTTGGAAAAGAGTGTGGCACTCCTTGCTCAGATCTTGCTTAGAGACTGCAGAAACAGAGCCACCCCATCCAGAAAATTGAAACTAAGGCCTTCCCCCAAAACATGATGCCCGCCCGCCAAAAAAAATACACCCACAGAAAAAAAAATATGACTATGACTCTGACCCCAAACCCAGAATTCTCCTTGAATCGTTGATTTTTGGTTGTTGTCGTATTTTTTGGTTTTCTAGAGTCTAGAGTTGAGATTCTAAATGAGGCCAATGACTCGCACTTCAACCCAAACATCTGGAAAGAATGTGGAAGTTCAATCCAGAACATCTGGAAAGCATATGGAAGAAATATAAAACCCTGGGGAGAATGTGGAAGGAATGCTGCCAGCCCGTGCTTTACAATATTTGTTGGTGATACATCATATCACTATGTAGCTCACAAACACCAAAAACCCACGGGCTCACAACCCTCCTTTCTGTCTCAGGGGTATTTTGGCCACATCTCCTTTTTTTGCCCATGGCCGGTTAAAAAACCAATCAGACTCATTCTTTGAAGTTAGTCCATACGAAAACCACGGGAACCAAATCATCCCTGAACATTTCCAACTGTCCATCCAGCCATGTATGCGTCCCGTTCTATCATGCCCTCGGCAAATTTTGGCGTAGCTGTTCACCCCAAATGGCTGCCTTCCGTAGACTGGTTGCCTTTAGCCATCTCCTCTACTATCCTGCAGTCGCGTTGGATGGGGGTCAATACATATGATTTTCCGGTAGGAAAATGCGGAAGAGGGGGATGAGCACAACGCCACATCATGGTCACTACACCGTGCGATATCATTGATCCATGCGGCCATTTGGGCATATGTTTGATCCCACCTATGGATGGCCATGGGCAACTTGCGGAACCTTGCTCATTGTGGAACTATCAACCCAAAACACAATGGTCAGAACGGATCAGAACGGATGAATCATGGATCATGCTATCTACCCTTCTCCTGCTCTTTTCGCCGTTCTTGGGCACGACGGCCTGGGCTGCTTGAGGGCTTCCCAAATTCGCAGTTTCTCGAGAAACTTTGTGCCGTAGCTATCATCACAGTTTTTTATGATGCCTCCAATGATTTGAAAATGTCTAGCATCGTCAAGCATTGTTGTTTTTCTCCGTAAGTTTTCAGTGTTCCCATGTTAAAGCTCTGGTAATCTAACCGTTTGCGATGAAAAATCACAATTATCGTCAAGCATCATGAATTCTCGAAAAGTCATCCAGAAATTGACCGTCCTCCATAGAAAACTGTAACAAATTATCAGGGCTAACCATCATATATCCCATTGAATCCCGATTGCTGATGGTTAAACACCCAATTTCCACAACTTTCGCCACATCCCCATCGCTATCCCGGACCTCCACCCGCAACGGCACGTCCATCCACTGCCAGCAGTTGGCCGCGCCCGGCGCTAACTCTCGAGGCGCATCTGGTGGAGAATAGCAGCCTTGGGGTTGGCCCAAAACCAGAAATGAAGGGGCACTGGATTCACTGGATGCATCAACCCGAGAACCCCATGAAAACCTATGACAACTTGAGGAAAAGTATTGAGACCAATGAAAATTGAAGAAAACATATGACATATGAAAGTGAATCATCGATGAATCCGTCTCTCCCTCTCCCTCTCCCTCTCCCTCTCCCTCTCCCTCTCCCTCTACCTCNAGATTTTGACATTCTTTCTGGCAAAACTTTCTGGCAGGGAAGAGGAGGAGAGGACAACTCTGATGAAATCTAGAGGCCTTCGGTCTCTAGATTTCATCAAAGTTGTCCTCTCCTCCTCTTCCTCTTGACATTCTAATTGGCATTCTATCTGTCATTCTTGCTGGCATTCTATCTGGCATTGTATCTGGCATTCTATCTGACATTCTATCTGATATTCTATCTGGCATTCTTTCTGACATTCTATCTGGCATTCTATCTGGCATCCTTTCTGGCATTCTATCTAGCATTCTTTCTGGCATTCTATCTGGCATGTTTTCTGGCATTCTACCTGCCATTCTATCTGGCATTCTTTCTGACATTCTATGTGGCATTCTTTCTGGCATTCTATCTGACATTCTATCTGACATTCTATCTGGCATTCTTTCTGACATTCTATCTGACATTCTATCTGCCATTCTATCTGGCATTCTGTCTGGCATTCTTTCTGACGTTCTATCTGGCATTCTTTCTTTTTGACATTCTATATGACATTCTTTCTGGCATTCTTTCTGGCATGTATACTAGTTGAAGTCCGGCAGTGCCCACTGGAATCTGGAGCTCGCAGTTGAAGTCCGGCAGTGCCCACTGCGATCTGGGGCTCGGTTGATGTCCGGCAGTGCCCACTGCGATCTGGGGCTCGCGGTTGAAGTCCGGCAGTGCCCACTGGGATCTGGCCGTCGGGACTCAAGTCCGGCAGTGCCCACTGGGATCTGGAGCTCGCGACTGAAGTCCGGCAGTGCCCACTGGGATCTGGAGCTCGCGGATGAAGTCCGGCAGTGCCCACTGAGATC
>BGPT01002761.1:26420-49136 GCA_003297045.1 Symbiodinium sp. clade C Y103 | reverse complement strand
CCCCCCCCCCCCCCCCCCGCCCCGCGCAGCTGTGATAAAATCTAGTAACCCTCACCTGGCAGGTGGGGAATAAATTAAAATGATGGTGGAATCCAACGAAATAACCAGGACTGCAATCCGCATAACCTGGGGCATCATCCACCAACTCCCTCAAACTTTGGGATTTCATTGCACCCAGACCCCAAAACATGTAAAACTGCCGGATATCTGGTGCTGACGTATACCCCCATCAGCCCAGGCGCGATCCGAGGTAAAGGCACCCCGCACCCGTAGGGAGGCGCAGAGCTGCAGGGAGCGGAGGACAAAGCCATGTGGCAACAGATTACCCAGGGCGAGGATGGAGGGCACGTGGAGCCGAACCACCTGGGGTTGTGGCATGGGGGTTGTGGGATGGGGTTGAAGGTGGGCCACGGCGAACTGACCATTGTCGGCAAAGGCACTGTCCAAGAATCTGGAAGTTTGCAAGGGCATTGGATAGCGTGATGCCCAATCTTCACCTGCAGCTGCGACAAAAAATTTCACAACTTGGAACCAAAACTGATGCCTGTCGACTCCCATCCGCAGCCTCTTCATAGAGGTTGCTCAAGGAGATACCTGGCACAAGGGGTCAGCCTCTGGCTCTTGCGGTGCTGATTTCATTCCTCCACGCTTACCTAGACAAATGAACAAGCTGTCATCAGGGGCATGGCCAAACTATATCAAACTGAGGTATCATTGGTATCATTCTTTTTCGACTTACTTGCCGTTCGAACTGGTATATAATGGTCTAAATCTGGCAGCAAAAGGTACAAGTACAGAAGAAGCAACGCTCCTCTGCCATAGCCAAGTCGCGAAGACGATTGCCGCTGCTCACGACAAAATCCTGCCACTAAGCGATGCCCCACAAGAATGCCTCACTCGGCTCGCCTTCCAGTGAACTACGGGATACTAGCGGCACATACCAAATTAGAACCCAACATGAGATGTTCAAGGCTTCATGCACCTTTTCAACCACCAAAATTATCCAGTCAACAGCTCTCCGGGCAGCACCCACACCGCCGGATCCCGGGTCCAAGTGAACCAGAAAGAACTTCAGTTCCAAAGGCTTCACTAAGAGGTAGACGTATTCTCCTGTGAGTCCCATAGATTTCACCTGCGGGTGACCCAGCCGGGTGTGGATTTGGGGAATTACCAGCCCGATTTCTGACAGGATGGAACAAAACTCAGGAATATCATTCGGAATATCTTCAAAACAACTGGTTGCCTTTGTGCTTTTCCCATTCTTAGTCGGGATACAACTAAGAAGAACTGTTGCCTATCTACGAATCACTATTCAGGGTTGCCCTTGACACGCGAGATACTGAGGGCGGAAATGGGCTTGACAAGAAGCAAAATCACCAATTTCGCCCCTTTTCAATTTGACCTTTCTTGGTGACGATCTCTGCCGAATCACAAACGCACCATGTGCCAAAACGCGCCTTCCCAGCAGGCAGCTGGATGAAGTTATTGGCCGACACCTCAGCAATGAAGCTGTATGCCGTGTGACCTTTGCACAGTTTAACCAGCAAGGAATCAGGTTTCAACATGTTTCAACATGTTTTAGCCAAGGATGTTGGGCATAGGCGGCATCAGTCAAGTCAGTCCTTGGCTCACAAGTGAAGTGTCGCGACCACATTCCTGCTAGGCTCCCCAGCCGCCCCTTGGATGCGGAAGACATGCTTGCAAATCTCCCGATCCATCTCCTGCGATAAGGAGCACCCCTAGCTTCAGAACAAGTTCTTCCTGTCCTACAAGAACATCTCAAAGCAGCTGCCCTTTAAGCATCAATTTCCCCAACTGGCTGGTCCTCGGTGACATCCCCGCGCACGTCTGCGACCAGCGAGGAGGCTGGAAAGGGCGAGTTGCTGGAAGCATCGGTGCCAAAGCTCCTGGAAGCACAGATGAGGTGCTGGCAGTGAGGAACACCTGTGTTTTGTTGGAGAAAAAATCATTCACCAAAAAGTCAGTGGAGAGTTTCTCGTTGATGTGGCTGCCAAAAGATGGGGTCATTAAACATTAAGGATATTCAAATCCGGACAGTACCAAATCTGTCAAAATCTCTGATTGCTTCTCGACAACCGAACCCAGCCCCCAGAGCGCGTCTTGAAGATATCCACGTGAGGGTGCTGCCATTGTCGACTCGCACCGGCCATTTCCCATGCACAGGGCTCGTCAAGCGGCACAAAACTCACTTTGGAGTTGCTACACTTGCAGTCTTCCCATGTTCGGTGTTGTTTGGCTCTCCTGGGCCCTAGCCACGGTGGTCCCCGGGAAAAAGATGCGGGAAACCCAATGCATATGGATTAGCTTGGTGGCTGCGGTCCATCCAACTCGGGAGTGGGAGGACGTCAGAAGAACTCAAAATTGGCTGCCTCTTTTCGGATCACTGACAGCTTTATGCTGAGGCTGGGCTACGACATTTTGCTGAGCCCCAAACAGCTGCATGGTGGTACGGCCTGGTAACGCGCACCACTCCCTCCATGTCGCCTTTTTTGCCTCCATACTTGGGTGAACTCCATCTTCTCCAAGTGGTAGCAGTTCAAACAATGCAGGGATAAGAGAGTTTTGACGGGAGAGTCGGCCGCTTGCAGTATTCCTTTTCTTGGACATTATTTGAAACTACTGACTATTGTATTGTGTCAGCAATCCTTGGTCTGTCTTCTTGGATGAAACATTTCATCCCATATTAAGAACAACATGTTGACGTAGTTGAAAGCTACATGATTCAGTTAATCAAGTTACAACTGTAGCAACTGTCACGTATTTTCAAGTTACATAGGGAAGTCATATCATATCACCGAACATATCATAACATATCAACGAACAGATCATACCAACGAACGTTATTGACCCCCCACCCAAACCGAACCCTATAAGAGCATCAACGTAACGTAGCATCACCTGGATGCAAATGCCAAGGAACGTTCTTCCCCCCCTCCCCCACCAACCCACCCAAGCATCAGGTGGGTGCAAATGCCAAGGAACATTGTTGTCCCCCCCCCTCCAACCCAATCCAACACTATAGAAACCACAAAAATGGCACGAAACACCGCGGCCGTCTACGCGCCGCCTACCAACTACTGCTCGTAGGGCCATGCAACGCGAATTTCTCAGTTCTTTGGCCTTTGCCCACTATATCCCAACATGATTGGTGGGTCATTTGAAATTGGGTGATCCCCTGATTTGTCAGATGTTCCCCCAACTTTTCAGCTTTTTTGACTGTCTGCGGATCTCAGGTGTTCTTGGTCTCTTGCGGCTTCGGCTGGTTGGGACTGGGGAAGTGGAACCTGCAGGGCTGCACTGGTCCCATTAAATCGTTGCAAAATCTTGGCATCACTGTGATGGAATAATGCTGAAGATACATGACATGACACAAAGTTTCACAAAGAATGAACTCACATCATGCTCAGGGCCCTAGGGCTTCCTCTATATGGAGATAGGCTGAATAAGCTCAAGGCAGAAACCAACCACCGCCACACTCGACTACCTGTACCAAGTTCCGTGTCAGCGCACGCCATGAAACAATCAAGATCCAAGTCTTCAACTGAGAAGTACCAGACTTCCCATTCCAGAAGTACAGCTTCCCAGTGCTTTTGAACCTTATCTTGGGCCCAACTCAGCTTTGAAATCTGTGCACATCGCTGAAGTGGGGAAAATGGAATCCAGCAGCTGTGCACATCCTGCAAAGTCTCTCAATTGTCCTGACGATAAGGAGACAATCCATGCAATTGGGGGATCCACCCCTCTGGAATTTCATGGGTTTGTGTTGATTTTTTGGGTTTGATTTCCCTCCAGAATTACTCGCATCTAAATAGTTCCCCGCGCGATCTGCGTCCAACGCGGGCGTGCCTGTAGGCGTCATGGAGCCACTGGCGATGGGGCTCTCGGCCACCATGAAGGCACCCAACGGTGCAGGGCTCTGTCAAGGTCGTTTCGCCCGTTACCATGTTGACCTAGGCAGGATGCGGTAGTTGAGCGCTTAATACGCGTAGTCAGATATAGCTTTCTATGTAGTTCAGAAATGTATTCATGGACGGTGCTTTGATCGTCAAATTGAAGAGATTTTAGGTTTGTAGCTCAGAACAGATGAAAGAATGCACTGAACCAAGTTCTCTCACTTTAGAAAGGCTTGAATAATTGGTTCAGGAGAAGTTGCGTGCTTCCTTGAAGTGGTGTGTGTGAATTGCGTGTTTATTCGTGTTTTCCCTGAATGACCACCTCTGAGGGCAAGATCCCATTCCACCTCTGACATTTTTCTCCAAGAAGCACAGGCTTAATTGTCAAAGTGACAGCACGGGCAACGGCAGTACCCGGTGAAAAAAGGCGGGTGCTTCGTCACCGCTGCGTTGCCAAAAATGGGTGTCTCAAAAGGGTGCGATGTAAATGCATGTTTAAAGTCAAAGATTTGGAAATACAAGGGTAAATCATGCCCAAATGATCCCCAAATACCAAATTGACATATTTTACAATGTAGTTTTACCATTTAGTGGTATTAGTAATATTTAGTATTGACCATACCCAAAACCAGGGCTACCGTTTGTTCACCGCATTCTGTGCCTAGGTTGTGACCCTGTACGGTAACAGGGTGAAATGTCCTTCTCCCTGCAACTTTCATTGTCATTTTGAGACGATCCCCAGCTGTCAAGTTGGGTCGACCATTGCTTTCTTATTTCAAGGATCCGTTCTTCGGATCAATCCGGTTGGGCAAATTTTGACCAGCTGCAGGTGACATCAGGTGACCAATTTCGGGGAAAATATTCGGAAATGACTTCTCCCTACTAGTATATATGAACCCTAAATCTATGACAAATTCTGTCGGGAATGCTTCAGCTTTAGCCCAATCTGCACCGCCTGATGGACAACACAATCATTCCTCAGGTGTCACCATTGTCGCACGTTGGAATCATTCACGCCAGCCCAAGCAGCAAAAAAAACACATGTCTTTTTTATTGGGGGGCCTTGCATAGAACCATCATAAACATCGCAAACCATCAGAAACCATCAGAAACCACTGCTTCCTGCGAGGTCGGCCAGTGAGGCTGCTACCAGTCACTGGTGATGTTGATGCCCAGCCGCAGATAATTCTCAGTTTCTCCTGGGCTCCAATGGCGGCAACCTTTGAGTTTCTTGGAGCACACAGGATTGAAATCCGTGAAAGTTCAGGTGGTGTCAATGAAATGCTGTGAAGCGCACCCAGTAATTTCATACAATTCTTGTACTTGTTTGTCCTATTTGGATACCCCTCTCTCTCTCACTCTCCGTCTCTCTCTCTCTCTCTCTCTCTCTCCCCATGGCCATTGGGTAGCCACTAAATCTTGCTTTGTCTGCACACGGTTGATTCCCTTTGGCATAGATTTTGATGTCACCAAACTGCCCTTGGAATTTCACCAATTTCACCCTGACCCACCCTGCATCGTCCTCAATAGTTGGAGCTTGACGCACCACTCGACCCAGAACCGGCGCAACAGCCGGCCCAGCAGCCGCCCTTTTTCCTGACAAAACACCCGTGAAGGGGACCTGGAGGACCTGCATCTGAAGATCATTGGATATCACTGGCGTATTTCTGAGACTTGAGCCCTCAAGTCCCCGAGAGCCCTCAATTTTGGCAGCGGAGATCAAGATGTTGGGCACAAGTTTGAAGAACCTTCCGAACTATATATCGCTATGAGTCCTTTAATTGACATGATATTGATTGGACCCCTCAACAAGGCCTTCACAAACAGGGGCCGTCATTTATCGTACTGGCCCGACCCGTACCCTCCAAAGATCCTTCATTGAAATGTTGCAGCACGGGAGGACAACCATCACCACCCGGCTGGAAATACAAAAGTGAATCACATGATCTGAAAAAAATACTCTGCCACCCAGTTTCTGCTCCAGTTCCTGAACCGTTTTCATGTGTTTTCCCGTCCGGATGTGGCTTTCCATGTAATCTTTGATCACTTCAACCAACCTTTCGGACGCATCTTCCTTCTTCATCTGCTCAGCCACTTCCTTGGCCTTGGCTTGGATTGAGGGTGTGTTGATGCACTTCCGGATCGCGTCGGCCAGTTCCAGCGGCTTGGCCTGAAGCGAAGTGGCATCTCAAACTGGCCTAGACATCAGGACCAACCAATGTGCTTCAAAATTTTGGGATACCTCAAAATCATGCAAAATCACCATTTCAAGGTGGAACATGATGATAGGCCATGGGATAGTTGGTGGTTCCAAGTTTTGACACAAACCCAAATTGCAGAGCTGAGGGAACCTAAAGACGGAAGGAGATGTCTTGTCATTTTGAAGCCCTCGTGTTTCTTGCTTTAAATGTCCCAAACAGTCTTTGTTTTGGGTTTGTTTGATTTGTGTCACATGTTTTGGACCCAAATTGGTCTGCACTGAAATCCCTAATCTTTCAATGTTGTGGTCACCACCCACCCCCCAAAAAGAAACTTCTCCTTCTGCATGGACTTCAGGCCCACTCCGAAGCCACGTTTATTGACCAGCTCAGAATGCTCAGGTTGATCTACGAAAATGGGCACAATCACCGTGGGTCGGCCACTCATGGCGCTGGCGTGCAGCGTCCCGGCACCACCGTGGTGTACCACTACCTGGTACGAAGGGCCTACTTGGAGGGGCCAGTTGTTGGATCAGAGGCCCTTTAGGGGAAAAGAATCGACAGTCCTCAAACATATCAAGGAAATTTTCTGAGTTGCAGACGGATGATGGATAGTTGCCACCACAATCCAACCAAACACATCATCACCAGCTGGGAAGTTTGCATATGAGGTAATGGAAGCGCTGTGTATGTATATATACATATGTATGTCTATATCTATCTGTCTGTCTGTCTGTCTATCTTTCTATCTATCTATCCATCTATCTATCTCTCTATCTCTCTATCTCTCTATCTCTCTATCTCTCTATCTCTCTATCTGTCTGTCTGTCTATCTGTCTATCTGTCTATCTGTCTGTCTACCTATCTACCTATCTATCTATCTACCTATCTATCTATCTACCTACCTATCTATCTGTCTAATCTAATCTAATCTACTCTAATCTAATCTAGCCTACTCTACTATCTATCTATCTAATCTAATCTAATCTAATCTAATCTAATCTAATCTAATCTAATCTAATCTAATCTAATCTAATCTATCTATCTAATCTAATCTAATCTAATCTATCTATTTATCTATCTATCTATCTGTATAGAGTGTGCGCGCGTGTGTGTGTGCAAAAGTTGTGTTTGTGTGTGTGCGCGCGCACACATGAGTCAGCCAATGAAAAGGAGGAGGCCGTTGTGAAGAGAAAGAAAGGGTCTGTGCTTGGACGGGACTGTAGCGCCAAAAAGCCTGCAAGGATTTGTGTTTTGTAAACGAGTCGATTTGTTGGTGTGCCTTTCCTATTCGGGGTAGCACCCAGGGTTGCAAGAACCCTAAAGAACTGTTCCACCATGCGAGGTGGGATTGCAATAACCAGTGCTTGCCAAACGCATGATTATAATGGATTGACTGAGACATGATGCGGCTCCTGTGCTACGCAGCAATGCAACTGGAGGTTGCTAAACACAACGCAACTGCTGCGTGCAGGATAGTTTCTGGAGATGGTGCAACTCTTGTGCTAGCCTGGAAGGCACGCGGAACTTGCTAGACGTGCTGCAAAGTTTACGTCAAGAGAAGAATTGGTCTAGGAACCAGAAGAAAAAAGCAACAAGGAAGAGATTAATTCAAAGAGGTTGCTCAGAGAAGAAGCATCTCAGAGAAGAGAATAACTCGAAGAAAAAAATAGTTCAGAGAAGAGGTAGCTCAGCGACGAAAGACAAGAAGTAGCTGAAGGAATAGCTCAGAGACATGTAGTTCAAAGAAAGCGCGGCTTAGAAAAATGCGACCGAGAAAAAAATGTAACTGCAAGACGAGTTGGCTGAGGGAAGCTGAAAGAAGAGCTAGAAGTAGCTCAACGAAGAATAAAGTTCGGTAAGTTGGGTGAAGAAGCCACAGAAAGAAGCTGGGGCGACCGGGTCTGACCCAGTAATCCATGTTTATGGTTTTGTGGTAACCATGCTACCCAAAGCTTTAAAAATGGGAGATGTACTCCCAAATTCTGGGTCAACCTCTCCAGTGCCATATGGCTTCCGAAACGCACACCTGCACGCGCAATGAACACAGAACCTCTCATCCCCCACTGCAATGATTTGGGCCCTGCAGCGAATGAAAAACAACCAATTGAAATTCCAAGGTAGCTGCCGTCAAAAGAAAAACACCAGAACTTGGACCCCCAGAATGGTACTTTGGCGGGTTTTGAATTCTACCTGTCAATATTTGGGGGACCCTGGGTCGGCAGGGTCGGCAACATCCGAGTATATCAAAGGAAAATGTGGTCAGCCAACGTCGGAGCTAGCACGGACAAGGCAAAACTAGGTAGCTTTATTCCCGACCAGCTCCACCACACAGGTACATCACTAGTTGTGAAGTCGACACAGGAGGTACCGGAAGCATTCGGTCACAACAACATCAGTATGGCTCGGGCGGCAGCAAAGGGAAGCCCTTGTGAATGCGTGCCCTGGTGTGAGAAAGCTGCCGGCACAAAGTGCCTGAGACTGTAGCGGAAACTGGGTTTAACAATGTTTGCGTTGAGGGTCCGAAACTATCGTCCGCACTGCACGGTTGCCAATTTTGCTTGCCTCTCGTGCTATGCGGGATTGTTTCGTCGCGAAAAGGTGTTGATCATGAGGCGCGTCCGTGCTATGCAGGATTGCAACCGCTGTGTGGGCAACGCATCGGAACTGCTGCGCCATGGGTGGATTTTTGCTGTTTCGCGACTCTCGCGCTAAGACAGAATTGCAACTGATTTTTGAAAAAGTGCTGGAGCTGCGCCATGGATTGATTTTGGATGTGATGCTCATGGTAGCTCAAAGTAGCTGAGGTCAAAGTTCAAAGAGGAAGCGCCGAGAAGACTTGCTTCACAGAAGATGTGGACCAGAAAAGAATTGGCTGAGAGAAGAATTTCAGAGAAGAGACAGCGCGCACAAGAATAACAAAAGCAGTAGTTCAAACATCTCAGAGAAGAAGCGGCTCAAAGAAGAGGCAGCGCAGAGAAGAGGTAGCTCAGAGAAGAGGCAGCTCAGACAAGAGGTGGCTCAGAGAACAGGGTAGAAGCAGCTCAGAAGAGAATTTGGGTAAAACTTCTTCACAGAACAAATAGCTCGGAGGAGAGTTGGCTCAAAGAAGAAGTTTGCTTCACAGAAGCAGGGAGCAGCCAGGGAAAAAGTAGCTCGGAGAAGTTGTAGCCCAAAGAAGCAATAGCCCAGGGAAGAAGCGGCCCAGAGTAGACCTGCGGAGACAGGTACAGTAGCTCAGGAAAAGCTACTTGAAGGAAGATTTGGCTAAGAGAGTCAGAAACCTTCATTCACGCATTCTCTCAGCGGCGTTTCAATCATTCAGTCATTCAAACCGTCATTCCTTCACAGTCACTCAACCAACCAAACATTGATGTCAATCACCACTTTTTACCCGTAAGCCCTTCATTTCGTATAGCCACTGAATATTACCTAATGTTCAGCCACGGCATGGCCAGGGTACTACTGGGCAATGCTTATCCAATATGATGATAGCGTCCCAATCTCGTTTAGAACTACAGTATAGAATCTTTCCATGGTCGCCATGAGCCCAGGGAGCACAACCGATGGCGCACCTGACATTTCGGGAAGAGCCAACCATGTGGGGCCTTGTCCACGAACAGAACCTTCTCATGGCAATACGCTTTCAAGTCTTCTTCATCCACCTACCAGGGCGGATCACTGGGTTCCACAAATATGCGCCGGAGGTGCTTGCGGAGCTGAATGCTGGGAACAGAGATTTGGATGAGGGAGTTCCAAGACGATCATTCTGGTACCCCAAGAGATAGACTGCTAGACCCAAAACGATTAAAAATTAATTCCCTAATCTTTGAAAGGTTACCATGATGGCGATCTCAATGCTTTCTGACCGCCAACCTCCCCCTGCAAATCTTCCAAGCACATGGTGCTCCAACCCCGGCACAGGATGGCACGCTCCCCCGTGAGTCTCAGGGCCCTCAAGCACAGAAGGGCCATGAACTTCGAGGTGATACACACAATGGATCCGAAACCGATATAGACAGGTGCACTGCCGGAATCAAGGAACTCCTGCGTCAATCAACAAGCACTCCATTTGCATCATCGATTTGTCACTTCAAACCTGTTTTTGAACCCAGGGGCACGCCAATGATCCCTCTACGAACCAACCAGAAGAAATTGGCAACATCCATGGATGGCAGACGGCATGGCACATCTTCAATGCCTTCAATAATCAAAACCCTTCCTGGCAAGAGACCTCATTTGGGAAAGCATCTGCTGATGAAGCTACAAGGTTCACGCTTGGCAGACGGCCGTGGCAACTCATTGGAATTTCAGCCAAAAACCCAGGTTTTTTTGATGTTTGTGATTTTTGACCTGCCCCAAACTAGTGCAAGTGAGCATTGCGTCTTTCTTTTTAATCAATTTTTCAAGAGTCGCTTTAATTCGTCTAAGAAGGCAACGGCACTCATTGGGCCTAGACTTTGTCTAAAGACCCATTGCTAAACCGTTGCTTTCACATCTTCTGACATCACGGCATGTCCACCGACTTTCAAAGTCGCATTCACATTGACGTAGTGCACACTTAGAACTTGTGACGTGGTTCAAGCTTATATAATCTTATGTACATGAGCAAGTCGAACCTGTAAGAACTTGTGACGTAGTTGACACTTAGAACTTCTGACGTAGTTGAAAGTTACATGAGGAAGTCAGGAGAGCAACAACTTATGACATAGTGGACACTTAGAACTTATGACGCAGTTGAAAGTTACATGAGGAAGGTAACATCCTTCTTCACCTATAATGTAATGGCTAGTTAAAAACTATGACGTAGCTGAAAGTTACATGAATAAGGTACGTTATTACACCCCCCACCCCCCACCCCCCCAACCCACCCCATCCACAATGTAGCATCTAAGGTACCAAGCATCACGTAAGTGACAGTGCCAAAGGACGTTAATACCCCCCACCCCCAGCCCACCCCATCCATAACGTAGCAGGGTAGCATCTAAAGTACCGAGCATCACGTAAGTGACGTTGCCAAGGGACGTCAATGGTGATCCGTGGACCACCAGGAACCCCGCTACCCTTAGTCCCTCAGTTGGTCGGCCTTGGACTTTTCTCGGGGGGCCTTTCAGTTTCGTCTAGCCCGTGGTCTTGGGCTTGGGTTTTCAGTCAGTGGCTATGTTGGAAAACCACATGAATTGGAATCCTATGAAAACATGCTGGTATGGGGTCAACATGTCTGCACTCCCCTGCCTCTAGCCGTCAGGCACCGAGGCACCAGCACCCTAGGGATTGGCACGCACCAGCACCCTAGGGATTGGCACGCCACGGATTTTCATCTGGCTGCACGTGGCATTCGCCACCATTTCAAAATTTCCTACCACTACATCCCAGTGAAGACACCTGGGGATTACGCATGGCAGTTAGCCATCAGCTCAAGCCACTCTCAGAGTCCTCTCAGAAGCGCTCGTCATACTCGATGCATCGCTGACACATCGGGAAGGATCTCATCTGGCCAGCACAGCGCTGGTTGGCGTGGATCGTCCTGCCGAGGCCCTCAGAAAAGAGGATCGTGCCCGCAGTGAGCACCAGGCCGCGGCAGCAGCTTTGGCACCATGGTGATCTCATCAGAGCCCCTGAGTTCGCCAGTGTTGGGCAAGTCACGGAGGTGTGATACCGTGAGCCCCATGGAGTGAGATAAATTGGGAATCCCACCCCATGTTCATCAGAGGGCACCCGTGGCTCGGGTTCTGAATCTTCTTCCTCCCCATTTTCTCCCTGCTCCCTTTTGGCCCTTCCGGACCCCCTTTCTGAGCATTCTCGCCCTTCTTCCCTTTTTCGGCTCCTTTCTCTGAGCCCTTCATCGCCCCTTTCTGTGGGCTTCCTTCATGGCCTATGTGGCCCTTTTTGAACGCCCTTGGCTGGCGCTCCTTGGGCCGAGTGGTGGGCCTGTCCCTGCCTGAGGGAAGGCACCCGATCCACACGGGCCTGCTCCTTTTGAAGGAAGGGCTCCCAGTCGACCCTGCCAAGGCATAAGGGACGGGCCTGCTCCTTTGACAGGAGGGGCACCCAGTCCGCCCTTTGGGGCATATTGGACGGGCCTGCTCCTGTGACAGGAGGGGCACCCAGTCCGCCCTCATCTTCTTCATCGGGGATCTTCCCTTTCCCAGCACCTTTCTCTGGTGCCCCTCCTCCTTTCTTTCCCTTCTCCTAAAGGCGCCTGAAGTACGCCTCCGGTGGGCTTCCTTTCCCTGGCCCAATCGGCCCATGGGTTTCTTCATCCCAGTCGTCTGGGTGCTCAATCGGCTCTTCCACCACCGACCCCAGAAATTCTTCGACTAGCCTCGGAGGCTCTGCTCCTGGTTCTGCTGGCGGGGGTGGTGGAATCAGGGTTGGTGCTGGTGCATGGCGGCTGCCTGCACTGCTGCTGGCGGGCTGGTTGGCCATCGTGGCCTTGGGTTGTGCGGCCATCATGGCCCTTGGCGGTGGGTATACGTGTGCCAGCGGTCTTGGCGGCATCTTTGGGCCTGGCACCCAGTTTCTGAGGATCTCATTTCCTCTGTCATCCCCATGTGGGAAAGGGACCCCTGGGTCTGCTTCTTCCTCATCTTCGGTCTCCTCGTCTTCACGACGTTCGACCTTTCTTCTCCTCCTGATGCTCTCAGGGGTTCGCAGCACTTCTTGGCTGCTCTGTCTTAACTTCTTCTTTCTTCTCCTCGTCTTGGTCTTTCACGGGCATCTTCAGGCTTCATCATGCCCATGCCGGTCTTCAGCTCTTCCATCCTCGCGGATGTGAAAAACATCGTCCCCAGGTCAGCCAGCATATCTTCACCTGGCTTGTGCCTCAGCAGCCAGTCTCCTTTGACGAACCGCTGCTTGGCGTGGGCTGCTCTCAGGCGCAAATGTCTTGCGCGCCAGCTTCCTCCTTCAGCCAGGCAGATGTTGACTGCCGCTTGGGAGTCTGATGCCATCACCTTCATGATGTAGGGCTCTAACTCCTCAAGGATCGCCGCTACACTTTCGCCCATCATGAGCCCTTCTATGAGCTCGTTCAGCTTGGCTTCAGGTGTTGAAAGGCTCACTGTTGGCTGCCTCGAGCTCTTCCACAGCAGTGGGCTTCCTTTCAGCATCACCACCACTGCGCCGTGGCTTTCTTCGCCACCTGGGCTGAAGCTGGCATCAGCATAGACCTCCATACCGGAATTCCTCCCATCCTTCTTTCGGGGCTCCTCTGTGAAACTTCAACGCCTCTTGGAGCGTACTGGCCAGGTACCCCCATAGGTGTTCTGCTGTCTGCAGCACTCATCTTGGCTGATGGAGGACTTGGGATGCCATCCTGGCGACCGTGAACATCAGGTCTGGCCTTGTTCTGGTCATCAGCCACAAGATTTCTCCGACGCCTTTCTGCGCCTGACGGATCTCCTCTGGTGTCACCACCTCCTGCTTCCCCGCATCGGGATCTTCCTCTTTGGCCACTTCCTTTCGTCCTCCCCCACGTTCCTTCGGAGAAGCTCCCTCACATAGTCCTGCTGTGTGGCGCTCCACACATCGTCCTCCTTCTCCTCAGTGCCCTTCTTTCTGCTGATTCCCATGCCTAGGAACCTCTGCAGGGCTCCTCCGCGATCCATTCTGGGATCGAGGTGTTCCACTCCTGCTTGATGGTCTTGACAAAACGTTCAAGTGGACCGACTGCACATCAGGAGCGCCTGAATCTACTTCTGTTGGTCCTCCTCCTCATCGTCTTCACTCTCGAAGACCATCCAGAGGTTCTGCTCTGAGATGAGCTGCACCATCTTGTAGGCTCTCTCACCTACTCTGATGACCATCCCCCTCATTGTGGCATCCCTGTGATTTCCTCACGGCGAGGGCTCTTCCTGAAGCCGTACAGCGCTTTTGTGGGTCTCCACAGCGCTCCTTCCTCCACCAGCTTCATCCTCACCAGAAGGTGTGGTGGCTTCACAAGGACGTCCAGGGCCGGTTTAATCGTCGTCACAATTTTCCCCGGTACCACCTCCAACTTCCGGCCTTCTTCATAGGCCTTCCTGAACATCTCCTCAACCTCAGCTTTTGGGATGGTGCTCAAAGCTTCTTTAGCCTCTGTCAGGGATATCAGCTCTTCCATGATCGGCTTCCTCCAAGCCAATTTTTTTGAGCACTTCATTCATCCCAATGATCCTGGTCTGCAGGATTTCTTCTGAGACTCCTGTCTCCATCGGAACCCTGAGCTGGGCTACACTCCTCATCGTGATAGCCAGCATGTCATCTTCTGGGTTCTCCATCAATGCAGTCATCTCCTCCATGATGATCTGCAAGATTCGAGCTCTTTGAGGGCCTTGAGGTTCATCCTCTTGATCTTCCTCCTCGGCATTTTGAACCTCAATCTTCCTGAGCTCTGCGCGGCCTTTTCCCCTCATCCTTCTCCTCACTTCGACCGGGTCAGGCATCTCCTCAAGAACTGCAAGCCATGACCGGTCTGTGACGGGATTCCAAATCCTATGAAGGAAAAACCTGGTGACAATCCTCGTCCCGTCCTCGCGCTGCACCCAATGCCCATGGCCTTCCCATGATGGGGCAATATAGGTGACGCGATCCATCGTTGGATGGAATTCCTGCCTCCTCCAGCTCCTCTTCTTGACCAGGACCTCAGCCCCTAGTGGAGGGAACTTCTGCTTCTCCCCCAGGCGTGCGGCACGTAGCTGCTCATCACAGTGCCTTGCAGCCATTGGCCACTGCACAGCACCCTGCGCAGCACCTTTGCCAGACTTCGCCACCGCTGTCTGAACAGCACCCACAGCACCCTGCACAGCACCCTGTGGAGCAGCAGGCTCAAAAGTTCGCCACCGAAGACCCCACCTTTGAGAAGTAAGAACCCCTACAGCTTGCCAGCTATCTGGGGAAAAAAATGGGACGGGAGACACATGCAGCTTTTACTTGTAAAAACACAATGATTTTCGCAATTTGGCATAAGTTGCGAATTAGGGAACAGAAAAAAATGGGACAGGAGACAAATGCAGCTTTTACCTGTGAAAACACAAGGTTTTACACATTTTGGAATAAGTTGCGAATTAGGGAATAGAAACAAATGGGACAGGAGACACACAGATTGCATGTACCTGTGAAAAGGCAATGTTTTGCACAGTTTGGAATAAGTTGTGAATTATGGAATAGAAAAACATGGGACGGGAGACAGACAAGTGGCATTCACTTCTGAGAAGGTAATGTTTTGCGCAGCTCGGAGTAAGATCAGCAGCATGCAGAGGGATCTTTCCACAATAGAGTTTGAATATCAAAAGATGTGGCAACATCAGAGAGCGAGACGGTACCAACTGGTGTGTGCGGCATGGAATTAGTTGCTAATTAAGGAATAGAAAAAATGGGACGGGACACACATGCAGCTTTTACCTGTAAAAACACAATGATTTTCGCAATTNGTGTGCGGCATGGAATTAGTTGCTAATTAAGGAATAGAAAAAATGGGACGGGACACACATGCAGCTTTTACCTGTAAAAACACAATGATTTTCGCAATTTGGCATAAGTTGCGAATTAGGGAATAGAAAAAAATGGGACAGGAGACAAATGCAGCTTTTACCTGTGAAAACACAAGGTTTTACACATTTTGGAATAAGTTGCGAATTAGGGAGTAGAAAAAAATGGGACAGGAGACACANGGAGACAAATGCAGCTTTTACCTGTGAAAACACAAGGTTTTACACATTTTGGAATAAGTTGCGAATTAGGGAGTAGAAAAAAATGGGACAGGAGACACACAGGTTCCATGTACCTGTGAAAAGGCAATGTTTTGCACAGTTTGGAATAAGTTGTGAATTAGGGAATAGAAAAACATGGGACGGGAGACAGACAAGTGGCATTTACTTCTGAGAAGATAATGTTCTGCGCAGCTCGGAGTAAGATCAGCAGCATGCAGAGGGATCTTTCCACAATAGAGTTTGAATACCAAAGATGTGGCAACATCAGAGAGCGAGACGGTACCAACTGGCGTGTGCGGCATGGAATTAGTTGCGAATTAAGGAATAGAAAAAAATAGGACGGGAGACACATGCAGCTTTTACCTGTAAAAACACAATGATTTTCGCAATTTGGCATAAGTTGCGAATTAGGGAACAGAAAAAAATGGGACAGGAGACAAATGCAGCTTTTACCTTTGAAAACACAAGGTTTTACACACTTTGGAATAACTTGCGAATTAGGGAACAGAAAAAAAATGCGACAGGAGACACACAAGTTGCATGTACCTGTGAAAAGGCAATATTTTGCACAGTTTGGAATAAGTTGTGAATTATGGAATAGAAAAACATGGGACGGGAGACAGACAAGTGGAATTTACTTCTGAAAAGGTAATGTTCTGCGCAGCTCGGAGTAAGATCAGCAGCATGCAGAGGGATCTTTCCACAATAGAGTTTGAATACCAAAAGATGTGGCAACATCAGAGAGCGAGACGGTACCAACGGGCGTGTGCGGCATGGAATTAGTTGCTAATTAAGGAATAGAAAAAATGGGACGGGACACACATGCAGCTTTTACCTGTAAAAACACAATGATTTTCGCAATTNGGAGACAAATGCAGCTTTTACCTGTGAAAACACAAGGTTTTACACATTTTGGAATAAGTTGCGAATTAGGGAGTAGAAAAAAATGGGACAGGAGACACATAAGTGGCATTTACTTCTGAGAAGGTAATGTTCTGCGCAGCTCAGAATAAGATCAGCAGCATGCAGAGGGATCTTTCCACAATAGAGTTTGAATACCAAAAGATGTGGCAACATCAGAGAGCGAGACAGTAGGACCTCGGGACCGCACCACGATCTCAGCAAGATCTCCTCACAAAAGTCTGTACAAGATTTTGGCCAGTTTCTTGTAGTCTCTTCATACCGGGACCTCGAGGAGAAGCTCACAAGATCATCATGGGAAGAAGATCGTGCAAGAGCTGTATGCAGAAACCTCCTACGAGCAACCCACGAGAGTTCTCATACAAGCACCTCCAACACGATCGACTATATCATTTTCAAGGTCTTCGTGGAAAGGCCTCTCTGGGTATTGATTGATTCATCATCTTCCCACAAGAACCTCTACAAGATCTTGGTCAAGATCCTCCTGCACCTCCGAGTAATCTCACAATATTTTCATAGAAGGACATTTGAGAAGAACCTACAGGTCGAACCTCCAAGAGCATCGCACAATAGCTTTCATACACACACCGCTGACAAGATATCTTCAAAGTGTCAATGAGAGAACCTCTTGGACTCTTGAGGCTTTCACCAGGACCTCCACAACAATCACAACATCTTCTCACGAGGGCCTCGCTCCGAGCTTCAGGAACATGCACGACATCACGGGCACTTCTAACCTTGATATTATACATGTACGCGATATATCAAAGATATCAAAGTGAGTAAAAACACAAATATTGAAGTTTGGAAAATACTAGGGTCAACATTTTTTCCGCAAAATAAAGGTTCGGAAAAAAACAAATATAATAAAGGTCAGCAAAAACGCATGTAAGGGTTAGAAATGAGTCTCTGCACGAAATGCGCCTGCCACGGAAGGGAAAAAGCGCCTGAAGTGTTGCACCTGTCTTGCACCTTTTACATGAAAAATCCGCTTGACCTTCAGTGCCGAATCTCTGGCGCCTGCAACACACAAAATGTGCATGGATCAAAAGACGGACACAGCACGCAGAGAACGCACCTTCAGAGAACTTCCCTAGCCGTCCCAGCCCCGTTTTCGCGCGAGGCATCCTTCAAAAAGGAACGGAAAGGCATTTTTGTGCTGTCACGGCCAGCGGCTGGACACGCCAGCAACCCTCGATCAACCTAGCCTTGACCATCACAGCAAAAATCCCATGTGTTGTGTGCGCACATTTTTTTGGTAAAAGAAGTGTTGGCTGGGCACGGGATTTCCCTTGATGATTCTTATGGCACCCAGACAAGCTACAGCAATGTAAATCACAATCCCAGTTTTGCTCCAGGCCCATCCCCCTAGTATAAAATACTCCCATAAGGGGCCTCTGCAGGTGATGAGTAGGTCCAAGACTAAAGCAAACTGTGTTGGGTAAATGCAATTGTGAGGGGGAAAGGCTTATTGCCCCAAAAGACCCATGAAAATTTATCCCAATATAATATGATTACATATAATTCACCATCATTCCATTTTCCCACAAAACAAATGACCGGAAGAAATTGGGAAAACCCAGATCCATGTCCTCCACCACCTGCATCTCTTCAGATCCAAAGCTGCTGACGCCCTCCTGTTCCAGTGATGGCATCAAAGCACCTGCAATGGCAACACCAGTTGGTCAAACGCAGAATAGTCAAATGCTTCACCCGTCCTGAAAAACAGAAAAAATATCATGAAAGCAAAAGCCCGCCTTGGGGAAACTATTTTGTTGTTGTTATATAATTAATTGCATTTCTGTTGGGTTCCACGTTTGTTTTCGGAGAATGAAGACATGGACCATTGACAACCAATATGACCAACAGCTGTCAGAAGCCGCCGATGGTGACCTGACTCCAAAGCTGTGGTAATTCGACTGCTTTCCTAGTTTTATGTCCGTCTCATGTCCCCCGTCCCCCGTTGAAAATGCTCAACTTTTCTCATTCCGACTTGATTCCCCTTGACCATTTTGATTTGTTTTTCGTGCTTGATTTCGTGTCATCTGGGCGGCAGCCTGTCCAACATGATTGTAAAGGCCAGCTGTAGAAGACAAAGTGAAGATGGATCACCAGGACCAAGACCGGAAAAAATGAAGCTGGGTCACCAGCATCCAAAAATAATAAGAGGCAATGAAAGCCCAATGAAAAAATGAAATCGAGAAAACTACTGTAGTCTAAATCGAAAAAAATGAAAGACAAGAGAAGAAATAACAAACAAACTCAAAAGCAAAGGACCGGATGACCCCACAAGTCAACTTCTTCCAAAGGCACGAAACAGATGTGAAAATGAGATGGTAAATGCAGGAAAGAGAAAGGACAGGTGGAAGAAAGATTGTGTTCAATAACTTTTGTGTGACAGTGCTGTGTGTGACAAAGCTGTGTGTCAAAGAGTTGTGTGTCAAAGAGTTGTGTGTCAAAGAGTTGTGTGTGACAGAGTTGTGCGTGACAAGATTGTGTGTGAAAGAACTGTGTGAAAGTGCTGTGTGTGACAAGGTTGTGTGTCAAAGGGTTGTGTGTGTGACAAGGTTGTGTGTGCAAGAGTTGTGTGTGTGACCAGGTTGTGTGTGAAAGAGTTATGTGTGAAAGTGCTGTGTGTGACCAGATTGTGTGTGTGTGAAAGAGTTCTGTGTGACAAGGTTGTGTGTGAAAGTGCGGTGTCTGACAAAGTTGTGTGTGAAAGAGTTGTGTGTGACAATGTTGCATGTGAGATAATTATTGGATAATTCTCTTTGTGTGTGTGTGACAAGGTTGTGTGTGAAAGAGTTGTGTGTGTGTGTGGCAGCGCGGTGTGTGACAAAGTTGTGTGTGTGTGTAAGAGTTGTGTGTGACAATGTTGTATGTGAGAAAATTGCGCGTGTGACAATGTCATGTGTGTGAAAGAGTTGTGTGAAAGTGCCGTGTGTGACAAAGTTGTGTGTAAGTTGTATGTGGGTGTGCTGTGTGTGAAAGACTTGTGTGTGTGTGACAATCGGGCAAAGAGTTGTGTGTACAAGTGCTGTGTGTGTGTGTGACAAAGTTGTGTGTGTGAAAGAGTTGTGTGTGAGAGAGTTGTGTGTGAGAGAGTTGTGTGTGTGTGCGAAAGTTGTGTGTGAGAATGTTGTGTGTGAGAGAGTTGTGTGTGACAATGTTGTGTGTGTGACAATGTTGTGTGCGAGAGAGTTGTATGTGACACCTTGTTGTGTGTGAGAGAGTTGTTGTGTGTGTAAGTTGTGTGTGTGAGAGAGTTGTGTGTGTGTGTGAGAGGGTTGCGTGCAAGTAAGTTGTGTAAAGAGAGTTGTGTGTGAGAGAGTTGTGTGTGAGTAAGCTGTGTGTGTGAGAGAGTTGTGTGTGAGAAAGTTGTGTGTGAGAGAGTTGTGTGTGTGTGTGTGAGAGGGTTGTACGTGAGAGAGGTGTGTGTGTGTGAGAGAGAGAGCTGTGTATGAGAGAGTTGTGTGTGAGCCAGTTGTGTGTGAGAGGTTGTGTGTGCCACACAAAAAGCCGACCAAGCTAGCCCCCAGAGCCAGCCAAGCGCTGTACAGCCGAGTGCTGTAAGTGCCACGCCTGCCACACGAAAGGGACGTGGATGTCACCAACCTGCCACGCAAAAGCGGCGGTGCCACAGCGACCAAGAGCCGACCAAGCGGCGATGAAGGCCGCCGACAGAGCCGGCTGGGGAACGCCTGCCACACGAAAGGCACACGGATGTCACCAAGTGCCACGCCTGCCACACAAAAGTGAAGCAGATGTCGCCTGCCACACAAAAGAGGCGCGGCGTCACCGCGAACCAAGCAGCGACCAAGCGGCTACCAAAGCCGCCACCAGAGCCAGCCCAGTGCCGTAAGTGCCACGCCTGCCACACGAAAGGGGCGTGGATGTCACCAAGTGCCACGAAAATTAAGGCAGATGTCGCCAAGTGCCACGCCTGCCACGCAAAAGAGGTGAGCCGCGTCGAAGCGGCGACTAAGGCCGCCGCCAGAGCCAGCCCAGTGCCGCAAGTGACACGCCTGCCGCCAAGCGCCACGCCTGTCACGCAAAAGAGGCGCGGCGTCACGGCCAAGCGGCGACCAAGCGGCGACCAAGGCTGCCACCAGAGCCAGCCCACCGGAAGTGCCATGCCTGCCACACGAAAGGGGCGTGGATGTCACCAAGTGCCCTGCCACAGAGAAGTCAAGCAGATGTCGCCAAGTGCCACGCCTGCCACGCAAAAGACGCGCGGCGTCACGGCGACCAAGGCCGCCACCAGAGCCAGCCCAGTGCCGTAAGTGGAAAGAGAGGTGGATGTCACCAAGCGCCACGCCTGCCACACAAAAGTGAGGCAAATGTTGTGTGTGAGATAGTTGTGTGTGTGTGTATGTGTAAACTGCTATTTCACGCAGTGATTAAAAGAGCAGGGGGGCCATCCCTCTCATCATTGGTGGATGGCCAACGATTAATGAGGAGAGCTGTAAACGTACCTGCAGGCAGTTCCTGGGTGTGAGAGGACACGCAGCCGGAATGCCACTAAAGCTACTATAGGAATGATGCAATTCTGTCTAGGCTGAACACACCTCGCCGTTGCACGTGGCTAATCAGGCCTACTCAGGATCCAAGGCGACGACTTTGACATCCTTAAACAGCTTCAACTCACCTAAAACACAGCAGTGTGCTTTGGGTGCACGGCAGATTTTGCCGACACCGTCGCAAGGGTTCGCCCTAGCTCAAGAATGGCTGCGGCCTATCTGCTGAAGTGTTTGGCGGCACCTTCGGGTGACCGTCAAGGAGCGCCTGTCATAGACATGGCAGTAGAAACAGCCCTATAGGCGAAGGACGACCTAGAGGCAATCAGAAGGACACCCTAGTGGGGAAGGACGATCAAGTGACGCAGGACACCTAGAGGCCAAGGAGCTGTTCTAGCGAAGGATGACTGACATATTTTCAAAGAGAAGCTATTGTCTCACCCTCAAATAAAAACGAAAGTTTATAACACAGGTGCACACACGCTCTTGCACACACGCACACACGCACCTGAATCAAAATTGCAGAAAACAGAAGTAAATACGGATTATCAGAGGAAGTTTCGTAGAGAAACTCCGAGTTACGGAAAGTGAACATAGCTAGTAATCCAAAGATCATTGTGTCAGGTGGGCACCTGCGATTCACNACAATTCACCACATTAACAATTCACCACATTAACAAATCACCACATTAACAATTCACCACATTAACAATTCACCACATTAACAATTCACCACATTAACATTTCACCAGATTAACAACTCACCACATTAACAACTCACCACATTAACAACTCACCACATTAACAATTCACCTCATTAACAATTCACCACATTAACAATTCACCTCATTAACAATTCACCATATCAACACTTCACCACATTAACACTTCACCACATTAACAATTCACCACATTAACAATTCACCACATTAACAATTCACCACATTAACAACTCACTATTCACCACATCAACACTTCACCACATTAACAATTCACCACATCAAGAATTCACCACATTAACAGTTCACCACATTAACAACTCACCACATTAACAATTCACCACATTAACAACTCACCACATTAACAATTCACTTCATTAGCCCAAACATCATTGTGTCAGGTGCGCACTTGCGTGAAGAGATCAATCTGCTTGTGTTTTGCAAGCATGTGTGTGCAGTTTGCATTGGAAGTGGTACATCAAGGATGAGATTTGAATGTTAGGATTTGCACGAAACATTGCGTTTTTTCGGGTAAACGGAGGTTCCGCTGCGGTGAAAAGTTGGCTTGCGCGCGCGACGGTCTCAGGCGTCGTCGTTTACGCTCGGATCTAGCTCGAACGGCGCTGGCAATGGGAATAAGTCTCTCAAGGTCACTTTGTGATTTTGCTGTGGACGCTGTGCTATGGTGTTTTGCATGTCCTGTTGTGCTTTACGCATTGGAATTGCTGCATCAAGGCAAGTTCCTGTGTAGCACT
>BGPT01002761.1:0-23031 GCA_003297045.1 Symbiodinium sp. clade C Y103 | reverse complement strand
TGAGAAGAGTTAGATGAACTGAGAAGAGATGAGATAAGCTGAGATGACATTTGAAGAGATGAGAGCAGTTGTGATCAGCTGAAAAGAGTTGAGAAAATAGGAGAAGACATGAGATGAGATGAAATGAGATGGGATGCATTGGACCATTTCCGAGAATCGCTGTGAGACGAGATTGAAAACGGGAAGAACAGCTGAGAAAAGAAGGGAAGAGATGAGAATCGTTTCAAAAAATGTCGAGAGGAGATGGGAACACTGAAGCAAGATGATGACGAATGCGCTGCGCAGAGTTGCGAAGCTGTGATTCTTCGCGCCAGCTCCTATAGGCNTCCTATAGGCAAAACTTGTGTTTCGATCCTATAGTCTTAAGCTTCTCTTCTTTTGGAAACTTCCGCCACCCGCCTCGTGCGGGTTTTACTTGTATAATATAGTTATATATATGGGTCATAGATAGAATGTATATTCATTAAATTTGGAAACAAAATCAGAAATCATCCTATACCCTCTGGTAAACTAACATAGCCATTAAAAATGGTGATTTCCCATAGTTATGTTAGTTTACCAAAGGGTAAAATCCAAACCCTAAAGCTCTAAAACCTGAACCCGAAAACACCGCCTTCAGCATTTTCTGCAATCTCTCCAATCATGTTGCGACAAGTGTCATTCTCAATGTTTGGCACGCAAACCAGCGCAACTGCAGGTACCCCTTCAAAGGAATCGAATCTTATAGTTGAAGAGAGTATGTCCAATTGTACTAAATTGGTTCATATTTATTGCTGAAACTGAAGCTATCCACCACATGAATTGAGAGGAGAAGTATCCCAAATCACCCCAAATCACCCCAGTCAGCCCAAATCACCTCAAATCATCTCAAATCATCCCAAATCATCCCAGATCATTTGATCTGACTGAAATTTTGTATTGAAAGAGGATACTTATTATACTAAATGATTCATTGCCATTCAATGTGGTCCAAAACTGAAGAGAAGAACTCCAAATCATCCAAAAATAATCCAAGTATCAGCCCAGAAATCATCCTAAGTTATGAACAATTATCCAAGAACCATCCAAAAATCATCCCCAAAAATATCCCCAAAAAAAGTGATCCACCTCCAACTGATCCACCTGCAACTAATCGGAAAGGTTCCGCAGCTCCGCGCATTTGTCGCACTTGCGCACGCAGAAGACCTTGGAGCAGCTCGGGGCGGCGGCGCCGGGGAACCCGGGGTTCCGAGTTCAACCGAGTTCGTCGAAGCGACCATGAAGCCAAGGGGTGGGTCTAAGTGACAGGTAAAGATGTGGGGGTTCCATAGTCATGGGGGTACCCCAAAATGGTTGGATCAATGGTTGGTTTTTAATGGAAAATCCAAAAAACATGGATGAGTGAGGGGTACCCCATGGTACCCCCATTTTAGGAAACCACCATATGGTGATTCATGTATTGATGTAGGTTGATGGTTGGGGAACCACAACGAATATCATAGTTATTGGTAGTTACTAACTAAAAATGTGGGAATAAAACCGCCTATTATGACAGTGATATGCTGATTGATGTCACTAATATAAACAGTGAACCATAACTTATGATAGTCACTAATATGAACAGTGAACCGTCACTATATGATCTATCGCTATATATGCTATTTCATGGTTGGTAGGTTGATGGTTGGTTGGGCATCTAGATAATTAATAGGTTAAGATACTTAATCTCAAAAAACAAGTACTTATTATTGCTGATAAATCTTCAATCTTGGTAAAACCACCGGTCTGTTTTGCTTCAGACCTCGTGGACTGCGGTCGCGTTTTTGTTCTGGAACCATCTGGAACTCGCCCTCAGGTCCTGCCGGGTCGGACGTGAAGATGTTCTGTTCCAGACAGATGTGGGGCTCGGTGTTGGGCAGACTCTGAGGGCCACAAAGATTTGGGGTTTTACTCTCCAGAAATAGTGGTTGGTAATGATTACCCTCTGGTTATTTAAGATAGCCATGGAAGCCATGGCCCATTTATAGATGATTTATGATGATTTACCTATCAAAAATGGTGGTTTTCCATAGCTATGTTAAATAACCAGAGGGTAACAATGGCTAGTACTATGGTGATCAGTGGTGAATTCGCTACCATCCGGTGTCCTCGGCTAGCTGGAAAATCCCCGAGGTTTTAATGGATAATCACAATGTGAGGCCCCCTAGATAGCTAAGTTGGTTTATAACTCCAATAACTATGGTTTATGATACTTATAACTATACTTAATGGGGTTTATAAACCAACTTTCCAGCAAGACATGTTTGATTAGAAGAGGGTAGTTTTGTACAACTTCATCTTCTGCCATTGTGATGGGGGTATAGAAAGTAAACCAGGAACCTGAAAAGGACTTTGCTGAAGGGTAGATAGCATTGGCCATTTGTATGTGTTGGACCCCAAGAATTGCAGGAAGTCTCCCAATCTTTCGGGTGCTATGCCCATCCGATAGGTATTCAACACGCAGGTATTCAACACGCTATTTTTTTTAACTTTTTTACACACCTCCAAGTGTGGGATAGTTTGCTTACACCATCCATCTTTTGGTGAAACTGGTGATGAAATCCCCCTTTTAAAAAGTTTCCCTGAGGAAATTTTACAGGAAATGCCTGAGACTTGCTTTGGAAAAACATGGAAAAACCATTGTTTCAAACTTAAAAAAATGTCCAATGCCAACTGGATCTTTCACCATCACCAACAACTGCTCCAATTTCCAGCTCGCAGAGTCACCATTGCCACTTCACCATCATTATTTGTGGCCAAAATGTGTGGGATTGGCATCCACAGATATATGGATGCGTCAGATACGTCTGAGACTAGGATATCCATGGATATCTCCAATCCACTGATTGATTATAATATATTGAGGAGGCTAAATCCAGCATTTTCAGACCAACCATCTTAGTCCATGTTCAGACAGATCCACAAACATGTTGTGGTAGCTAGAGAAGTTTACTGTGGTAAGACATATATAAGAAAGTCACGATGGATCCAAACACTTTCTGGGAAGGTACTTGACCCCCTAGATCACACCCCAAATACCTCCTCAGAAGGTACTTGGATCCATAGGAAAACCTAGGGAAACACATGGATTATCATTTGTCACTGTCGTTGGAATTTATGGATTTTTGTCGTCAGGTCCTGCGAGAGTATGTTCCGGTGGCCTTGTGTGAACCTCGGAAGAGTGATGCCAAGAGTTCAAAAGAGTTCAGGCTGCTAAATCCCTGTTGGTTGATGATTATGTGGGGTTATACGATCCAATTTGAGCCAATGGAATTATCACGATCCAACTGGGAAAAATCCGTTCTTAAATGTTCTCAACCGAGCCGGAATAAAGAAACGATAGAGGGTTTTGACGACAGCGGGAATGAACGAGTTTTTGGGTGCAAAGAGGATCTAATTTGTACATCATTTGGAGCCCCCCGCCCGAGTAACTGATCAAATCGTTTGAGAAAGGTGAGTCTTAAACATGTTGAGCCGTATGTAACAATGTTCGGAGTATCCAGTTGTCGCTTGAGAAAGCGAAGGGATTGGATTGCCGACAGACCGGGCTCGAGAAACCCCACTCGAGAAACAGCTCGGTGATGCCTTTGGCTAGAAATACAGGTAGAAATACAATGCGAAACATTGGTGGTGTTATTTTCATATTCTGTGTGCCTACGCACAGCTCAGAAATCTCACAGTGTGTATCAATGGTTCAGCGGCAAGCACTACCTGTGATTCCAGGCAAAAGAAAGCCAAGACCCTGGGAAGTGAACAACTACATCGTTGCAACCTATCACAAAGCTGGTGCATTCCTATCAGACGGCTTGACCAGGACCATTCTTGAGATTCTTGGCGCTCCAAAGGAAGTTTTTGGTCATGTTGAGTATCCTTGCTATAGCTCAGGGAGGGACAGCTGGCTTTGCCACAACATGGAAGCACCGTTCCGGGTCTACATTGACGCGTTCAATGCCTCAGTGGAATCTGTCGAGCGTTTGAAATCTGGAAGCAAAAAGCTGCTGGTTGCAGGTTTCGTGAGGGATCCATTAGAAATGGTGGCATCGGCTTATTGCTACCATCATGCCGGTCAAGAGCTCGGCAACCAACTTTTTCCCGTTCAAGAAATCATGCAGATGGGTCCCGAAGAAGGAACTGAGGTAACGGCCACAGCTCTTTTGCCCCTGGCGGAATGGATGACCAGTGTGTTTGAACACCCAGATGAAGATACGCTCCGATTGGATTTTGAGGATCTAACCAAGTCTTCTGCTGGATTTGATTCTGGAGTCCAGCGTTTTTCGCCAAGCGAAAACCAGCAGTTTTTGCAGTTTGTTGTTTTTCTCCTCCAAAGCCGTATCTTGCAATTGAGTGAAACCCAAAAATAAGCCACCAATTTTGGAAGGTTTATACCATCCATTTCTGGTGATATTGGAAATTGGTTTGTTATTGCTCTTGTTCTTTTTGTTCCTGTTTGCAACAGTGTTTTTAAGGCCCCTGGCACGGTCCTGGCATGTTTTTGCTTATTGTAAAACAATGTATAGACGAGTGTTTGGCATGACATCCAGCAAAAGAACGTGCAGCACAGCCTGCACAGTGCACTGAGGTTTGCTGAATCACTTCTTTGGTACCGGGACGGATTTGATCTCAACACAGGAACGTTTTCTGATTACTGAAAGAGCCAAAAAAATTGATGCAAATCGGAATCCAGAAGCTACGACGGTTTACATTAACTCCAGCTTTCCAAGTGTCCAGCACAGCAGCGACCCTGTCTGCAAGAAAGCCGCGCATTCAGCTTTGCATAAGTCCTTGAACCCTGCACTTCTCGCGAGTTACCAGGAGTCTTGGCTGTGGCAGTCAGGTGACGACCGTTTTGGGATACCCTCCAGCATAGTGGATTTAGGGGATGAAATCGCATACCATTTGATAATTTAAGATGTGTTTTAGTATGAAAGGGGAATGGAATTATGAATGATTATGAACTATTTGCCATATTAGCCATTAATAATTAAGCATGATTAGCCCGTATTGACCACAATTAGCCCAATATTCACCATTCTAAATCACTATAAATCACTATAAACCGCCAAAAAACATGTGCCATTCATCCAACCCACGAAAGGATCTTCAGCGGCGCCTGGGTTATGCTGGACTTCCCGGCGGTCCAATGCCCTAGTCGTCAACGGTCCGTGCCGCACCACCACGTCACGACGGAAAAATGGGCGATGTCGACAGGATGATGGGGCCCCCCCCCAGATTTAATGGGATTCAAAACGACTTTGGAATACACTCCGGTAATCAAACATGGCAATGGAAAATCACCAATTTATAGTTGATTTTCCCATTAAAACCTCCATTTATAGTGGATTTCCAATTGCCATGTTGGGCCCACGCTGAAGATGTCCCCTCCAAATTGGTATGTTAACTATCCGTTAGTTTGATTGGGCCAACGTGGCCATGCAAAATGATGGATTACAGGACCATGTCAACTTTTATAATCCTTTTATATACAGCATTGTGCAACTATACAGATGCGGATCATCATTCTGATAAATTGACACAGACCCTGAAAATCATCTATCTTTAGTGGAAACTAAGTTTCCAGGCCCTTGTAAATCGGATGGTCGAGCTGTTTGTTAGGGAGGATTGTAACCTTTTGAGTCGGCACTGGCTCCAATAAAAGGCTCAGCAGTCCAGCAGTGCGGGAGGGAGATGATCTTTTCTTATGTTTGTCCATACCCAGGTACGGGTGAAGACAGGTTTGCTAAATGCCTTTTGTACCGTTTCATCTACCTTCCGGAAATCAAATATGGCAATGAAAATCCTCCATCTATAGACATGTTTCATAGCTATAGACCTCTATTCTGTTCCAGGATCTTCCAGCGTGCCCGCCATGTTTGAGGACACCATTCAGGGTACATGTAAAGTTATGAGTTTGTAAAGTTATCCATTTAACATCATTGAACTATAGCTATAATATGCTATAATAAACATAAGCCAAGTAAATCTATAGATGGGGCCAGTCACATAAAGGCCCATTCCTGCTGCCTCCACAAGGTGAAGGTCCAGAAGTTTAACGTAGCGATGTTTCGCTTTCACCAAATACACCCTTTCTGCACTCAAGGTCAACTGTTGGTCTTGAAAATGGGGACTTGCAACTGGAGATCTAGATTATGATGTATGTTGGATGAGTTGACTTGTAACTAGCTTAAGTATGGTTATTAGCAGATAGAACTATAATTCATTGGGAAGAAAACAACTTATGGGGGGGCCATGTCGCCACATGGCATCAGGGCGCCCAACAAGAGACATTGCACAATGCAAGCCTTACTGCCATATTCCAATGCATACATCAAGGACAATTTGCAGGAAACCCCTATATTTATCGGGGAAAATCATGGTTTCCTGTAGATTGTCCCTTCAATCCAGTGAAATATTGCAAAAGAGTGGTAAAGATATCACCAATGTTTGGTACAGACACTAAACTCCAGTAGATGACATTTCCCAGCGGCCATGTTTGATACCGAGGGGTACGCCGTTTTTTAAGTTGGTGATGTATGTGCCATGAAAATTGCATCCCCATCATATCCTCATTAATCGCCATGATATTCCCAATAAATCCCCATTCCTAGATGATTGAATACCATTCACGTGATGTGATAATGATGTGAGGCCATTGATGCTTGCGAATGTGCTTTGCCCAAGCGTTTTCCCCTCAGATGTTCAGTGTCCGGATGACTGGGTGGCAGGGGTAGAGGGGTGAATCACTTGACATACCCTCGGGGTATGTCAAAATAGCAATTGAACATGGCCATTTATAGTTGATTTAGCTACTAGAAATGGTGATTTTCTATAGCTATGTTAGTTTATCAGAGGGTAATGATCCATAGTGTCTAAAAGTATAATTACGAATTCCCATTGTGGTGGTAGCCATCATGTACCGCCGTCAAAGGAAAGAAGTAGCCTTAATAGCTTTGGAAAATCACTATGAAATCATACAATGTGGGGCCCCCAGTCGATAGCTAAGTTGGTTTACAACTCCAATAACTGTGGTTTATGATACGTATAACATCTTACAACTATAGTATTCATGGGTTTATAAACTGACAAACATCACTGAGGGGGCCATTTCTCAAGCCTAGGTCCTAAGCCTTGCCCCTGGGATGCCTTGGGTGTTCCCGGGATCTCAACGAGGGGTTTGCACCCCCCAACACATAGGAATATGGTGATTTAACCATCAAAAGTGGGGATGTAGTAATTCTATTGGTTTGTTTGAATGTTGGTGTTTTGTGTTATTTTATTTATTTTCCTGTACGGGGAAATACGCCGGGAGTGGGGAATCCATAGTGGATATTGTTTCCTATGGCCTCTGGACCAAAAGTTTGAGGGGTTTTACCCATGTTCCATGGTCAGTGGATTCGTGGCACTAGTTTTTTTGTGGCATCTGCAGGCGTTTTCTCAAGCTCTTCCCAACATCCCTCCATTGTCTTTCCCCTGTCGAGCATGGCACGCACTGTAGCTGGACAGCACAGCAGTGTGTTGTAGTTCGTGCTGAGACCATTCACCGGTACTTCGACCTGGAATTGGAAACAACTATGGTTTATGGGAAACACAGATCTATAGAGATGGTTTTCCAACTGTTCTTCTCGTCATATGGGTGTGTCTGAAAATAGGGTATACCCCCAATAAATGCCATTTCACAATGATCATTAACCATTGGTTTAGGAGTACACTATTTTCACACAAACCCATATATCATATATCCGTATCCCTGCGGAATTTTCATGTCAGAGAGTCTAATTTGATCAGATTACCAGAGACTTCGGGGATGTTCAACGCAGCAGTTGCCTGCTTTGAGATGTTGAAGGAATTATTTTGGCCACGGTGTTACAGATATTGGGAATATAGATACACATATGTACGCATTTGACAATGTATATATATATATACAAACATATGTAGCGAAATATGTATCGGTTCAACAAACAAAATGTTGCAGGGTGTCTATGTGTAGCTACTGTTGTATTTGATTATCAGTGTTTCAGTGAAGCTTCTTGCACAGATAAACCAAGCATACATCTTCAAGTTTGCAGCCTATTGATCTACTTCCCTTATGCATTTGGATTGCCCTTGGCAAGACTCATGGCCCCAGAAATCACGGCAGGATTGCCAGAACACCAGAACAAACCATCCAACCGTTGGGGGATTGATTTGGGACATTCCCAACGGGCCTCTGCTAGTGATATCTTGATTAGTGTGGGTAACCCTATATCAAACATATCATTTGGGGATGGTTTATGCCACCCATAAGAATGGTGATGACTTCGGGATGGTGCAGATGGCATTGGGTGAATCCCACACTACTACTTCAACTGCCAGGGGACCCAGCGGATGAAATCCTACTTCCGTCTGCTGCTAGGGCCCAGCTACTTCCAGCAGGGGTTCAAAGTGCATCCAAGTTGGGGCTCCCGAGTTATGTTTGTTGCTCTATAATCCCCATGAAGTATAGTTTTAATCACCAGAAACCAAAATGAAATTGGAGTTATAAAGCAAGTGAGCTAGCTCTGGGGGCCTTATCTGAATATATACTGGACATGAAGGTCGACTTGGGCGGGGGCCATAGATTCTAGTCCATTCATAGTGAGAACTCCTTTTTTGGGTTACCCAATTTTGGCTCATACCCAATAGGGCACCCCTAGTTCCACTGGATTGTCATCGAGTTCCTTTTAAAAAAGGCCATTTGGGGTGATCTGCAATTTTCTCAGACACCCCCCATCTCATGTTGTTGATTGCTATATATATACAATGATTACACCCCAGTATGCCACCATAGTCATTAGTGAAATCCCCATTTTTGCTGCTTGAAATCCAACATCATCATGTTGCCTGCGGGATACAAGGTGCTGCCATCCAGTCATCAGTTGGTTTCTAAATGTTTGCAAACCCCACTGGCTAGCTCGTTACAGTATATCCCTCCATAAACCCAACAGCTCATATAAATCACCATCAATCACCATCAATCACCATGCTTACATGGTGAAATCACCACGTTCCCGATGTTTCAAAGTGATTTTAGCCCATTTTCCTGTGGTTTTTATGGGGGCTCCCCACCGTTCCAGGCCCAAAATGGCTTGGCGAGCGGCGCCCATGCGATGCAGACCTTTCCCAACGTCTACTCCGTCGCTGCACCTTGTTGCCAGCAATGGGAAGTCTTTGTGATAGATGGGAAACATCATAAATGAATATAGACCCTGAAAATCATAGACACTAATATACCTTGGAAGTACTCTTCAAGTACCTTGAAAAATGTGGCAATGGCAGTCCGCATAAATAAACCTCCCCCCCAGAAGCTAGGTACCTAGGGAGAAGGTTCTGCTAAGGTATTTTTTCATATTTTTTCCCTAAGCTGAAGTCATAAGAGATCAAGTTCCAGTGGGAAACCATAAGATTCCTATGGAGGAAGCAGCAAAATCCAATGGGACTGATGGGGTTTACCAGGTTTGAGCAAGCCCATTATTTGCAAGCCATTAGCTTCTCAATCAGGGCGTCAGTGTCCCATCATCGATATTGCAAACATCAGCCATGGGCTTGATGACCATGAGTGGCTGGGTCTATCAGATGGCACAAGCAACTGGCATTTGCTTGATACTGGTCATTGTGGTGCTCATTTTCAAGCATCAGAGGGAGCACGCACCGATCTCTGCCCCGGGCATGAGTAGAAGGCTGAGCCTGACCATCACATCAGCATACGGACCTACCTGAGGGACCATGCGTATTTCATCAGGTGTTATCAGGGCACCAAGGATGACCACACATGAAGATGCATTTGCACCATGGCCATGTTTCTGGCATGGATTGAGATCTTGAAGGTCATAGTGGCGCCCGGGAGATGCTCATCAGCCAACCTCAAAATCGGCGCAATCATGAACAATATCCGATCAGCATTGGACAATGCCTTCTCCAGCCCAATTCAATTACAATAATTAGAGCGGGCAGCATCAGCTTCTTGATCTGTTCTACCTGATCCATGGGGTTTACCATGAGGGGACCATGAGAAACCTGTTGGGGTCATAGGGTTTAGTGGTTTACTGTGAGGAAATCAATCCTTTAAAACCATAACCCTCCAACCTTATTAGGGTGCATAGGCTTTCTGGGGATGCCATGAGAGTATGAGGCAATGAGGAAATAAGCTAATTGCCTAATACTTAGAGACCCAGCGAGCTAGTGGAAGTTATGAGAACTTTATAGATTACTTTTAGAGGAATCAGTATTGACAAACCAAAAACCACGGGATTTTCTCTGTGGGGGTTGCGTTTTTAGCGGGCACACCCCGCGGATTAATAATATCTAATAATCAAGGGGCACCAACCCATTTTGGCATTGCACCAAAATGTTTCCTGCGCGGAGGTTGATTAATGCCTAGCGGGGTGATATAATTTAACAATATTAACGCGACATTCAAACATATATATATATATATACATGCTTTAATACACCTATCATGTGAGATAAGATGCCCATTCAGAATACGCCCAATAATACACATGAATATACAGTCTGAATTCGAAACAAAATCGAAGTTTACCAAAACAGCCGAATTGATCAAAACAGCAAAGTTATTCTACAATCGGATTATCCTTTGTACATGTTTGTTCCCCACCCTGGAAGTTTTTGGGCCAATCTCAGCTGCAGCCACAATTTTGCGTGTGCGCCAACCTGCTGCAGCATGACATGCGGATGGGGCTGCAAGACCAGAAGTTTTCCGGTATGAGTGTGACACCCATGGCCTTGAAAATGAAAATGAATTCCAGAGTGGCGCTTCCAGACTTATGTGTTCTGGATGTGGGGGCCGAACCTGGATGCGAAGTGCAAGTACAAAAAGTACAACTCAGGTGGGTGGCCAATCGCACGTTCTGTGCTTCTTACAGGTGTGCGGAAACCAGGCTTAAAATTCTGGTAATGAACCCTGGCAGTTGGAAATCCCTTTTTGGGAAAGAGAAAATTGTTTTTTTACATCTGCTGAATCGGAGTATTTCCACCCGCTTTGATTGCTAAAGGGGATATAGACATGTATAGACCATGGTCAACAATTGAGCCATACAGAATACTTCGATTTATCCTTCTGATTACTAGAAAATATTCATGAAATTGGTTGTTTGAATCGGATTTCCCAATGACCCAGTTGGATAAATAGCACCTTAGATTAGCCCATCAGTATTGTAGGGATGCAATATATCCGGTTTGAAATCCCATAGATACCTCCATGAACCCAAATTAATCAATGATATCCTGACATTTTAGCATTTTGAAAACCCGTAAAACATCTGCAATCGATGGCTAAATACCCCTGTATGGTTGGTTTTAAACCATTAAAATTCATTAAGAGATTTTTTAAAAAATATGTATCCAACAAGTTGGAAGGTAAGAGATATAGAGAGATATGGATCCAACAAGTTGGAAGATAAAACTTTATGACAATGGGTGTGTGTGTGTGTGTGTATCCAGCTATGGCTTTTCAATCCCCCAATTCATGGCCAGCGAGGCATCTCCCACATGGGCTCCTCCCAAGGCCCCCGAGGCGAGACACCACAGGATGGGGTCCCCATAGTTGGCTAAGTTCACATAGAAGTGGTTGAATTCGATGGTTATGTGGTAGGTGTAACGAACTAGTTCATGGGGTTTATATAAACCAAGGTATAACTGTGGAGCACCATCCTGTAATAGTGCTTGAAGGTGGTAAATAGTGGTCGATAGTGGCTAGTAATGGTCGATAATCAATGGTTAATAATGGTTGATTGATGTTTAATTCTATTAGTTCTACAGTTTCTCAGTCGATGGGGATATCATGGGAAAATCGTGGGATTGTTGTGCTTCATCATGGCTGTAATTTCATCGGAACCAATTGTTAATCGTACTTAATATTGGTTGGTTATGGCTCTGTACCTACTTTGTTTTGTCAAAAAATTGGGGAAAACGATCTACAAATAACGTGTTTCCACATCGATATTGGCTTGCAGGAGTGCATATATCGGGAATCATTCCAGACACGTTGAATTTCCAAATTCATCCTTTCCCTGGGGGTGTTTAATGGGCAAAAATTGATGATGGTGATGATGATGATGAAGATGATGATGATGATGATGATGATGATGATGATGATGATGCTGGTGGCGGCGGTGGCGGTGGTGGTGGTGGTGATGATACATTTAAATGGGATTTGAGGTGTTGAAATGCTAAAACAACCAGTGATATCCCGTCAAAACCCGAAATCCCGTGAGCAGGGCCTTGGTTTCTGGTTTTGTGGGCAAGCCTTGGAGGTTGGCCCAGGACTCCGTGATGCAACTCGTACACAACCAGTTTGTTTAACGGTACATAAGTTGTGCATACTTGGGATACTGGGGATACTGCATAGATTTTTTTCTGCCTGCTGGTCCAAGTACAGACTACCCAGCCAAATAGGCATGTTGCAGGGTACCTAATTATTTGGTAGGATCATCCCACCTAGTAAATGGCCAATAAACCTGGTTAGTAGGTCCCCGATTCGTGGGTTATCCCATTTTTTAATGGGTTACAACCAAGACTAACCAGTTACGATCCGTGGCATGATCCTCCAGTTACCATCAAACAATCCATTGTCAACCATGATTAACCATGATGAACCATGATTAACCATGATTAACCATTACCCTCTGGTAAACTAACATAGCTATGGAAAATGGCCATAGAAATAGTGGATATTCCGATTAATAGCATGGTGATTTTCCATAGTTATGTAAACGTTTACCAGAGGGTAATCACTGTACATGCCATTACATCCCATATCACTACAATCATTCCGTGGGTTGATCCCCCAAGGTTGCGATGAAGATTTCCGGATTCATTCACAACGCCAGACCGCACAGGATATTTCGGCAATGGACGAGCTCCGCCTCGCTGTGCAAAAGGAGGTGCCCCTGATTGCATTCGACATGGGAGGCTTACCCTCTGGTTATTTCACGATTTTTTTTGAGGCAAATCAACTATAAATGGTCCACTTGCCATAGCTATGTTAAATTACCAGAAGGTAACCATGAAAAATGTTGATTGATTCATGGTTGAGTGGGGATGTTGAAATATAATTAGCCATCATTTAGTCAAAGGTATTTCTTACTTGGGCAGATGATGGTGAAGATAATGATTACATACCCAACCGTTGGTTCATGATGGTTGCACCCAACCTTGCGATGAATCAAGTTAGTTTGGTCTTTCACTCCACTTTGTAGCTGGTTAGGTAAGTGGGCTTATAACCCAGTTTAGATGGGATACCCCAGAAGTCGGGGACTTGTTAACCAGGGTTACTTTGGCCTTTGCTGATTAAGATGCGAATATGAAACTAATCAACAGTTGGCTAAGGGAGTAGAAAAAGGGTATCTTTAATGGTTTCATATGATTCAATGGCATCATTTTGGTACCCAATTGCTGTGGTGAGCCAAGGATGCCCAATTAAGGATGCCCAACTCTTGATTATCATTATGCTTTACTGGGGGTTGAACTACCGTTTCTAAAGGTGTTTGACCATCAAACACCATTGGGGCATTGTGGGTGTTTGTTCAATGGCTTGTCCCAGGCATCTGGTGATCCCAGGAATCTCAATTCCTATGCACCTTATGTCTGTTTTTTTTTCCCCATCATTGGAAACCGATGTTTTTGAGTTTTCAAACACACAGGAGGGGCTCCCGAGTTTTGTTTGGTGTTTTGTAACACCATTGAACTTCACATCCACAATAAATCCAATTCTTAGCCTAGTTGTAAACCAACTTACCTATCATAAATCCGACGTAATTTCCAGTCTTTGTTTGTTAAATCACTACTTGGACATGCCGTTCCAGTTCCACTGAACCAAATGGGTATATAACCATAGTCATAGGGGACTCAATATCCCAACTTCTGGGCGGTTATTACCATAGTTTTATCAATGTTTTTCACCCCAACTGCAGCCCCAAGAATATCCCATAAATTGTCCTCATGAAACGGTAAATTCTATGGTGTGTTCTGTGAAATCACCATGTTTTTTTCCTTTTTGCATGGTCTGTAAATACTAAATTAAAATTGGTAAAACTGTTGACTAAAACTAGTTTTAATATGTTTTAATTTATTATCAAAGATCACTACCCAAAACGATGTTTACTCAAAAAAATGGTAATCCTCCATATTGGTGTTCCAGTCCTTTGCGGAAACCGCGGTCAGGACTGGGCCATGAACTTTGAGGAGGGCCTCACCAAGATCCAAATGCGCTCGGAGATACTTGGCTGTTCAGCTGGTGAATTTCTCGGGGTGTGTAATGGTTGATAGTGGTTAGTAGTGCTTAATAGCGGCTAGTAATGGTTAATGGTAGTTCATACTGTTGAATCATGGTTAAGAGTGGTTAATAACGATTAGTAGTGGGGTTATTCATAGGTGATTAAATGGTTCATAGTGGATCATGATGATTTCTTAATCATCTATAGAGCGTAATTGTTATTTCATTTTCTTGTTGTGTGCCGGATACATTGATGGTCAGTACGAAGTCTTTGACCATGTCATTTCCTGGGCACTCCACCATCCTCTGGTTTCAACTCATCCTCTCACTTGAGCAGTGGTCAAAACCTGCAACGTCCTACCTTTATACTGGTTGGGAACGGGACTCCCCTATAGTTCCCTATACTCATCAACCAACAGGGCTTTTGCACACTGCTCACCTTGAAAAAATCAGGGGTTGTCAATGTTTGTTTACCCTGGCGAAACTCAAAATAGTTGCGAACCATGGACATAGGTTGAGATTTGATTCGCACCCTCCACCAAACATAAAGCGCATCCAAGTAAAGTTGAAGTCAAGCAAAGGGCTGGGGTCCGTGGAAATTTCTAGCATTTTAATAGTTTAATATTGCCGGACAAATTACCCAATTGAAAACGAATACAAGTTTGAGGAATGCATTCATGGAAAGTTGTCTGGGCATTGAGATGGACATTCCTTCTAAATTTGAACTGATTTTGATTTTAGGTCGACTTCCACTTGGTTTGATTGGATTTGAATTTGAAATGAATTTGAATGGATTTCCAATTGATTTTGACGTTGCAATGAATTTGAATCTGAATCATATTTGAGTTATTTCCAATTTGAGCCGACTTAGTTGAATTTGCATATTAGTTTGACTTGACAGTGAATTTAAGCAAAAATTGAATTGATTTTTCAGGATAGATGATAGATGTATTTAGAACTTGTATTTAGGCACCACTATAAACTATGGTTTTTCAAAAGGCTTCAAATAGCAAAAGGAATTTCACTTTGAATGTGAGTAAAAACAGAAAGCTAAGTATAGTCACCCCAAATCCCCAGAGAAAAATCAGGGACCTCATTAAGAGGTGGAAAAACAGTGTTTTTGAGTCTGGTTCCCAGGTGGTGCCAGGCTGGCTACCCCCTTGGTTGTTGTTTATTGCATTTTTGAAGAAGGGATCAACAAAGAAATCGATGCATTCGGATCTCTGGGAGTTTTGAGATGTCATATTGGCCATGATTAACCATCATTGACCCATTAATATCCATTGATATTCCATTAAGACATGTTAATAGCATTTTTGTTCGGTTCAGCTTTGAAGGGGAAAGGGTTGAAGTACTTTAGCTGCAGAAAAATACGAATCTTGGCTGGTTAAATTCCATGAATTCCCGTGAAATTCCATGAATTCTCGTCAAATCCTATGGAATTTCCATAAAATCCTATTACCCTCTGGTAAGCTAACCTAGCTATGGAAAATGGCCATTTATAATGGATTTTCCCATTAAAAATTGTGATTTTCCATAGTTATGTTAGTTTACCAGAGGGTAAATCCTAGTAATTTCACCATAACTTAGATGGACCCAGCTTGTAAAATCCTCGCATTGGCGCTCCACCGAGAGCAGGTGGTCTGCGAGTGAGGACCGATGTGGCCTGCTGCAGTGGCTTGTGAAGTCTACCCACGTCGCACGGCGGAGAAGTGGGTACCATTTTTGAAGTGGGAATCTCATGGCATTTTTGTTTATCATCAATTTTCCTTTCTAGGACTAGAAAGTGAGAATCCCCCTTGGTGGTTTATGGGATTTCTATATATATATATGATTATATATCATGTATATGAATTCATTGTATACAACTGTATACATAGAGATGGCCAAGAACCCGTGTTCCGTCAAGTTAAACCTATGAAGATGCAAGCGTCTTTGACCAGCAATAGCAGGAAGCCCATGGCCCATGGTCCTGGTTGAAAAGCAGCACATATAGCCCTGAGATGCATAGATAAATTGGTCATTGTCCTTTTTGGGAGAATTTACGAATCGTTGTCCTGGTATTTCTCCATATTTCTCTCTATGGGGATAATCTCACACGTGGTCCTGATTAAACCTATCCCCAAAGTTCTGGTTGATATTTTTTTACTGTTTAAATCTACATTCTTGCTGCGATCCCCACATTTGTGCTGGCTAAGTACCTCCATGTTTACTGTTTCAATCCATGTTTTTTTGCTGCTTCAAGTCCTATGGTTTCCTGGCTTTGCCGAAGATGTTTTTCCCTCCACCATTTGGGGAATCCATGGGGATCACTTGTTTGGTCCACGAGGCCAAGCGTGTCTTGGAGATCGGTAGCTTCTGCGGGGTTGGTTCCTCGCTGGCCGGTCGCCATGTTTGGAAAATCTGGGCAGTCTCAACAACCCTGGTGTTATGGGGGCTTTCACGTGGATGGGGCCATCAAAAGTAGGAGTTCAATGCAGTTTACCTATCAAAGACATGGTACCCATGAAACGCAAGTGGATACAAACCACATTATGAACCTGTTGTATGTCTATATATACATAATATATGATATATATATATATACATTATACATGTATATACATATCATGTATATATGGGTTTTGAATTCAGGCCAAAAACCATTTCCGAACTAGGATGCGCATCCAAGCAGCCTTTTATCAGGTGCGTCACGTAGCAACAGGAACACTTTCTTCGTCCAATAGGAAAACCTCAAAAGATGGAAGAGTTGTTCAGGATGTTCTGATTTTCACGCCACTGGCTGTGGAGGTGTCCAATTTGTCTGTGAACTTGTGGCATGCTGCAGCCCATGTTTCAGTCGAGTTTGGCCATGAAAAATATCGGGTATGGATCAGTCCGCTTGTTGGGCCGTGAGAACCACAGATGGACTGGTGATTGTTGATTGTAAATATCACACGCTGAAAATAGTCCGTTGTGTTGGGGATGGATGATTCCCTTTGTATGGTGGAAAATATCGATTGATATCGATTGTATTGTTGATTGTGAAGCATCTATCGACTACAACGGAAACCATGCTCAGTCCACTCGATGTATTTTGGTACTTTGACTCTTTATCATTCGGACATGGAACTAGGGTTCCATAGTAGGAAGGCTCTCCCAATTACGAGTTGTCTTGTAAGCCTACCTAACCATAGATATGTCCACGAAGAATCAAATTCTTACCCTAGTTGTGAACCAACTGAACTATCTGGTGGTACCTCTTCCCGTTTGTTTCTTGCAATATATATTGATTGTAGTCTGTTTTGTGTGCCTTGATCGGATAAGTTTTCAACTTCGCTGCGGATCGATGCCCCACTTTGGGATGGTGAAATGTTCGAACTGACCAAATTTGCTTGTCCGTTGCCACCCAATGTTTGATTTATAGCCAGGTCTTCTGTGAACTTCTGACATACAAAGTTTTCGGAAAAGGAAGGTGTTCCACCAACCACAAACTTGAGCACCAAAGGGATGTAGCTTAGTCACGTTTCCGTGACGCTGCTTATGGGTATGAGACCAAGCAAATGTCAGTCAAGTCATTGTGCCAGAAATGACATGGTCGTTTGGCCAAACTCCACATTGGATACGATTGTTTATACCCAAGTTTCGTTCATTTGCTACTGCCCCCCCCAAAAAATAAAGGAAACCCCAACATTTGGAGTAAAAATACGCCTCGTTTTCCTGCAGATGTTCCCATTGATCGATGCACCAAAAGGTTGTTAATTGGAACAGTACGGGTATATGGGCCCTCGTTGTGAACCAACCCCGGATTTATGAATCCTAACCATCAATTATGGGGTTCCCTCCAAAATAGTGATAAATTACTCTTGAAATTGGTACCCCCTCAAAAAAGTAAACTGAGGCGGGTTAGCACAATCCTGGGCTACATAACCACAGTTGTAGGGGATATATCCCAAGCCGAGATTAAAATCCCTGCCATGTTTCACCCCTGGCATCCCCAAGCTCATTGTAGACTCAGCTAAAGATTAAACTTGGTGGGGTTACAAAATTCCTGGGTTAACAATAGTAAACCATAGTATTGACATGTATTAACCCTTGTTGACCCTAGTATTGACCATCATGAACCATTATCAACCATGATTAATATCCATGTTTTCACCATTAAAATCACATAGTCAAAACCCGCGTATCTTTGACCTCAAAAAGCGGTTCGGCCTTTGTTTTTTTTTTTCAGGTTCCTTGGCTATCGCTGAAGCCTTAGGAGGTGAGGGTGAGTGTCTTGGTGCTCATTAGATGACCATGGTGACTCGTTGCCATGTATCTTCTTGATCCGAAAAACATATTATAACCAGTAGGGAAACCTATGAAGCAACTGGGGAAACCTATCTAGCAAAGAGCGACCAGTGAAGAAGTAGCTCAACCAAGAAAAGTAGCTTACTCATCCATCCATCCATCCATCCATCCATCCATCCATCCATCCATCCATCCATCCATCCATCCATCCATCCATCCATCCATCCATCCATCCATCCATCACTGATGCATTCGTTCATCCGTTCGTTCATTGATTCACACTGAATCAGTGACTCAGTGGTTCATTGATTCAATGATTCATTGATTCAATGATTCTTTGCTTCATTGATTCAATGATTGATGCATTGATTTTTTGATCCATTCTTTCTTCGATTCATTGATTCATTGGTTCATTGATTCATTGATTACTTTTACTGATTCATTGACTCGACATTGGTTTGTTGGTTCTCTGATTGGTTGATTCATCGACTCATTGACTGACTGATTCACTGGCTCATTGATTCGTTGATTCATTGATACATGGCTTCACTGATTCATTGATTCATTGATTTGCTGATGCACTCACTGAATCATTGATTCGTTGATTCGTTTTTCATTGATTCATTGCATCGTTGGTTCGTTGATTCATTGCTTCGTTGCTTCGTTGCTTCGCTATATAATTCATTGTGGTTCACTGTTTCATTGCGATTCATAGATGCATGATGATTCTTCGATTTATTGACTCAGTAACTCATCGTCTGATTCATTGGTTCATTGCTTTGTTTCTTTATCGATTCACTGCTTCACTGGTTCATTGACTCATCGTTTCAGTGGTTCATTGATTCAGTCAGTCGGTTGTGCATGGATTCATTCATGTCATTTCGTTGGCCTCCCACTCACCATTTGCTCATTCGTTGATGCGCCTCACATCTTCAAAAGTTCGCTGCTTCTCCGTCTCTCATCTTCTTCCTATTGTGACTATGTAGCGTTTTTTTTTGAAAACTTCCGCCCCGGTGCGTGCCGGGCACTACCTGGCATTATGAATGAAAATTAAGGAAACACATTCCTCCCACTTGGAATTGCAAAATATTCCATTAAACCCGATGAAAATAACCTTATTACTCGCTATCAATATATTTTCATTCATATCCCCATTCCCACTTATTCATTTTCCGTTTTAAAAGTTCAAGAAAAATCAACATTAATTTCCAGGATTATTTACATGAAAATATCCTCACCCTCAACTCTTCAAGGCTGATCTCACTCGAACTTGACCCCTTCGTGGTAAACTTCGGGCGTCGTTTCGGGGGCCCCCGGCTTCGCACGGTGCAGACCATGATGGGCCCTGCGATCGAAGCTTGAATTCAGATGTGGGTTGTTTGAGGGAAGATGATGGGCTCTAATAGAGAGGTTTCCTAAAATGGTGGTGCCCCCAAATCATCCATTCTGGTGGAAAACAGCGCGTTATTTTGCGGGTCATGAGGAGATGTTCATGGCATTTTTCATAGGACTTTCATGTGTTTTCACATTTTGAGCCCATTACTAATTAACTTTTTTTGCATGATGAAAGGACAGGAATGAAGTCTGGCATGCCTTGTCTGTTCTTGTTTGCGGAATATTAATATTGAACATCAACATATATCAAGATTTAAAAGTAGCAGGTAAATCATCGAAAGAATGCGTGTTAGATTTCAGGTATGTTGGATTGCCACAGTCAACATTGTCGATGTCATGCTGTGCGATACATATATATATATATATATATAGTCACTTGGAAATATACCATAGTGCCCGGCCCGCTCCGGGGCGGAAGTTTCGAAAGATGTAAAGCGACTATAGGAAGAAGATGGCCTATAGGATTTTTTTGAGATTCAGAAGCAACCAAGTGTTGAAGCTGTGAGGTGCATCATTGACTGAGCAAATGGTGAGTGGGAGGCCAATGACATGACATGAAATGAAAGAATCCATGCACAACCGACTCACTGAATCAATGAACCAATGAAACGATGAATCAATAAACCAATGAAAAGATGAATCAGTGAATCGATGAAGAAGCGAAGTAATGAGTCATTGAATCAGTAAATCAGCCATTCAATCAATGAACCTGTGAATGAATCAAGGAGGAATCAATGAAACAATGACTCAGTGAATCAGCCAATCAATGAATGAGTGAATCAATCAACCAATGAACCAGTGAATCAACCAATCAATGAACGAATGAGTCAATGAATCAATGAACCAATCAACCAACGAATCAGTGAATCAGCCAATCAATAAATCAGTGAATTTACCGATTCATGAATCAATGAAGAAGTGAATTCACCCATCAATGAACCAATGAGTAAATGAACCAATGAACCAATGAATCAACCAATCCGAGCCCGTCATTTACCTTTTTATTTGAAGCGCAATCCAGCTCTCGCTACGTCCTGTGCGCTTTTTGTCGACGACTTTCCCAGATCGAGCCCCGAAACTGCGGAAAAAGAGACCCTACTTCGGCGATCACGGAAGCCACTTTACGGTAAAAAAACACAAGGTTTCGTGCCCGAAAGTGTTTTCACCCTCGAATGTTGTAACCTCTGAATTAACACGCGTGCGATGTTGACATGCTGATGACGATGATGACGATGATGACGATGATGATGATGATGATGATGATGATGATGATGATGATGATGATGATGATGACAAGACTGCCCCTGGACATTCGTCCGTAACTCAGAAGTTTGCGAACTAAATGTCCTTTGCTAACAGGAGATTGGACAAATAAAGGGCATGTTGATTTGATGTCGTTTTAATGGAATATAATAGGAATAACATGAAGTTTCCGGCTGGGACGTAATTGCCCCCACCCACCCCCAGGTGAAACCATAAAAATGCATGTTGTATTGCGGGTTTCTGCCAACCCGAGACCTTTAGGCGTGGAAACCTCAAAATACGTATCTCAGCAGCAGCACCAGTAGGACAATACTGTGGATGGTTGCGACACCCTGCGCCAGTTGGTAGATGGGTAACATTCCACAATAATCCAAATTTTACTGTATTTCATTAAATTATATCTATCAGTTCTAAATTGGTGCAGGATTTCCCAACCCTTATTGGTCACTATTAACCATTATTAACCACTGCTAATCCCATTCAATCCCATTGATGAGCCATTCATAAGCCCAGGTGCCCCCAAATGCCATGGCCAAAAAATTCGCCCAGGATTCCTTGACGCGGCTCTGTGCAGCGAAAGGAACACGACCCTTTGAGCTGGTCATCATCGATGCTGACAAGGCGCAAGCACCGCATCAGGATCCCCCCAAAACAACGGTGGGTTAAACCACCAGAGATGGTGATTTAACCATGAAGGGATGGGTCAAAAGCTATGAATTTATCCATTTTAGTGGGATGAACATCCATGAATCCCAGCTAATGTGGGTAAAACAATAATAAACCACCCATTTGGGAATGGTTTATACCACCCATTTATGGTGATTTGGGGGATGGTTTCTTATTGTTTTACCAACATTATTTTGATGTTCACTAGGTACCAGGGTTTTGACTTGTAGCCATGAAACAGGGGCATTTCATGGGAATATGATGGGACTGCGATGGGATATCTACAAGGTGTGGCCCCCGAACGCTTCATCAGTTGGTGTATAAACCCTCTTAACTATTCGTTATATCTACTATAACCCTACAACCAGCAGGAATGGTAGTTGTATTGGGTTTTCACATGGTTTAACCAACCATGTTTTTGTGATTTGAATTGATTTAATGGGGTATATATATATATATATGGCTATGGGTCAAAATTCAACACTGTTTGGACCGCAGATGTTGGGCATGTTTCATCTTAAACTATCCAACGTGGGGCACGTTTTGTTTGTCAAAAAAACAATCTTGAGGAAATTGATCTGGATCCAGGGTTGCTCCAACCTATTGCGGGGGAAAACGAATTGCCACAAGGGGGAAATTGGTGATTGCCGCCGCCTGTTTATTTTGCCAAGTTCCCGCCCTAGTATCAAAAGGGTGCTGGGAGCAACCCTGATGTTGGGGTAAATCTCTATGTCTGCGTGGAATATCTGAAAATCAAAGGAACGAAATATTTGTATCCTAGCTCTGGGGTTCAACATGAACCCAATCAAGCAAAACAACATTCGAAGTCATCAGCACTGGAATTTGATTATTTTATATATCGGATATGACAGGGTATGGGATGTGATCTGGACAATATTTCAACGGGAACAAATGGATGAAATCCAGGAATATAGTGATACCATGTGGATATACTGAATATGAATGGGATGTATAATGCATAATCAAGAATATGATGAGTTTGTTGGGAGAATCTCCAAGCATCTCGGGGATATGAAACCATATAAATTAATATCACTCTCTCTTTTGCTCTTTCGCTCAGCGTCGATACGACGGCCGTTGTGGCCCGGCAGACGTATTGACTGCCCGCATACCCCTGCGGGGTTTCTCCAAGGCGTCCTCCTCCA
>BGPT01002760.1:32122-67755 GCA_003297045.1 Symbiodinium sp. clade C Y103 | reverse complement strand
CTCACACACAACTTACTTGCACACAACCCTTCCACTCACAGCTGTCTCACACACACAACTCTTTCACACACAACTCTTCACACACAACTCTCTCACACAAAACCCTTCACAACCATCCCTTTCACACACCACTTTGTCACACACAGCTCTTTCACACTCAATTCTTTCATCTGCTGCGGTACTTATTGGAANCCACTTTGTCACACACAGCTCTTTCACACTCAATTCTTTCATCTGCTGCGGTACTTATTGGAAGAAGTTGACATGTGGGGTTATCCGGTCCTATAATTTGAGTTTCATGGCCGAACTTTCAGAAGTACTTGGTTTCACATGCGCTGCAGGATTCGAGTCACATTATTGTACACATCTTGTGCACCGGTGAAAGGCGTCCACATTCTGTACAGCCACTGGTTGATCAGCACATTGATCATTGGGTGAAGCTTTGATCCCGCNGTACACATCTTGTGCACCGGTGAAAGGCGTCCACATTCTGTACAGCCACTGGTTGATCAGCACATTGATCATTGGGTGAAGCTTTGATCCCGCAACATGCCTGAGCTTGCGAGGAAACGATGATCCAATAAATTCTTTCAAACTTCGCCAATTCGTAGCATACGAAACACATCTTGAACACTGCGTTGCAGCAAGGAAAAAGGGATACGGTCACTCTTGATACACATGCCCGTAATGTGCAGTCACAACCTTTTTTTTCTTTCACATTGGAATTCTGTTGATTGGAAAAATTATTCGTGAACAAGAAATAATTCGAACCCAATTGACTCCACAGCACCAGGGTCCCACAGCGGATGAATACCAAAGACACAAAAGGTTTGCACACTGAGGATCGAACCTGCAGTNAACCCAATTGACTCCACAGCACCAGGGTCCCACAGCGGATGAATACCAAAGACACAAAAGGTTTGCACACTGAGGATCGAACCTGCAGTGCCAGATGAATGTAACATCACATTTTGAACATAGAAACAATAGAAATCAATGGGGTCCTANGACACAAAAGGTTTGCACACTGAGGATCGAACCTGCAGTGCCAGATGAATGTAACATCACATTTTGAACATAGAAACAATAGAAATCAATGGGGTCCTATTCATTATTCTACGATTAAACATATTGATCAGCTAACCCTTTAGGTTATACACCTTAAGAAACAGAACGACATATGTTATATATGTTAACAAGTAGAAGAACAAGTACCCCAGCGTAGCATGACGTATCTGTGGAAGAGTGGAAGAACAAGTACCCCAGCGTAGCATGACGTATCTGTGGAAGAGTGGAAGAACAAGTACCCCAGCGTAGCATGACGTATCTGTGGAAGAGTGGAAGAACAAGTACCCCAGCCTAGCATGACGTATTTGTGGAAGAGTGGAAGAACAAGTACCCCAGCGTAGCATGACGGATCTGTGGAAGAGTGGAAGAACAAGTACCCCAGCGTAGCATGACGTATCTGTCGAAGAGTGGAAGAACAAGTACCCCAGCGTAGCAGGACGTATCTGGGGAAAAGCAAACATGTTCGGAAGCAGGCGAAAGAACGTTATTAACCCACCCCACCCCACCCCACCCCACCCCACCCCAGAGTAGCCGAACGCCTGAAAAGTACAAAAAACACAGAAAAGCTGGCGGCGTTCTATCAGCCGCCAGCCAACTACANCCCACCCCACCCCACCCCACCCCAGAGTAGCCGAACGCCTGAAAAGTACAAAAAACACAGAAAAGCTGGCGGCGTTCTATCAGCCGCCAGCCAACTACAGTATCTTTGCATCTTTCTATCTCTCTATCTATCTATCTATCTATCTATCCATCCATCTATCTATCTATCTATCTGTCTATTCTTGTATTTGTCAATCTGTCTGCATGTCTTTCTGTGTGTCTGTGTGTTCAACCGCCTGTCAATCTATCTGCTTACCTGTCTACAAACTTTTCTGTCGAGCCACCTGTCTGTCTATCTATTGGTCTTTCTATCTAGCTATCTGTCTGTCTGTCTGTCTGTCTGTCTATCTATCTATCTATCTATCTATCTATCTATCTATCTATCTATCTATCTATCTATCTATCTATCTATCTATCTGCCTCTCTGTCTGTCCATCTAAGTATGTGTCAATCTTTCTGTCTGTCTATCTATATTTCTATCTGTCTATCTCTCTCTCTCTCTCTCTCTCTCTTTCTTTCTCTATCTATCCGTCTGTCTATGCGTCTCTCCGTCTAACTGTCAGTCTATCTACCGTGTATCTTTCTATCTTTCAATCAAATTTTCTATCCGCCTACCTCTCTCTGGTTGCCTATTTGCCTATCTGTCTATCTATCTATCTAACTATCTATCTATCTATCTGTCTATCTATCTATCTATCTACCTGTCTCCCTGTCTATCTGTCTATCTCTCTCATTGTCTATCTGTTTATCTCTCTTTCTATCTGTTTGTCTTTCTATCTGTCTATCTATCTATCTGTCTATCTATCTGTCTATCTGGCTATCTGTCTCTCTTCTCTATCTGCCTGTTTGTCTTTCTATCTATTTGTCTTTCTATCTTTCTTTCTGTCTATCTATCTGTCTATCTATCAATTTTCCCATCTATCTCAATGTGTGGTAGGCGCTTGAATGTCAAAAAATGGTCCGGACATTTTTTTTCCATTTTGACTTCGAAACGGGCTTTGCGCCACAACAGCGTGATTTTTTTTTAACATCTCAATTGCCAACCGCTCTCAGAACCCGCCTTTTCTTTAAACATTTTCATTTTTTCGGCGGCATCTCGACTTCCAGAGCTGTTGCGACAAGGAGGTGCTTTGAGCGTTTTGACATCCAAAAGCCCTTGGCGCCACAACGGAGTGCACTTTTTGATCTCCCATCTCCCCAGATGGGCTTTGCACCCGCCGCTTTAGCGAGCCTACTTTTCGAGCCTCCGGTGCCTCCAAACATTTGAAAACACAGCGGCTTGCGACTTTCCTACCTCTTCGCGCTTCTCTGATCTTCTTTCTTCTTACTTCCCCTTCTCTGATCTTCTTTCTTTTGCCTTATCTTCTGTGCCTCTTCCCACCTCTGCTCTTCCATCTGTCCATATTGTCGGAAGTTTGACTTCTAAACTTCCGCCGATTAAATGAATAATTAGACAGATCGATAGAGAGATAGGCAGACAGATAGACAGATAGACAGATAGACAGGCAGACAGACAGGCGGAGAGGTAGAAAGAAAGAAAGACAGAAAGAAAGAAAGAAAGATAGATAGATAGGTAGGTAGGTAGGTATATAGAGAAGAGAAACAGGTATAGGCAGATGGACAGGTTGACAGACAGAGACAGATAGGTAAATAGAGAAAGAGACACACAGATAGACAAATAGGCAGATTGGCAGATAGATAGACAGGCAGACAGATAGACAGATGGACAGGCAGACAGACAGACAGGCAGATAGCTAGATAGAGATAGAGACAGAGAGAGAGAGAGAGAGAGAGACATGCAGATAGCTAGATAGATAGATAGACGGAGAGACAGGGAGACAGGTAGACAGACAGAGACAGATGGGCAGACAGAGAGAGAGAGAGAGGGAGAGAGAGAGAGAGAGAAAATAGACAAATAGGCAGATGAGCGGATAGGCAGACAGACAGACAGACAGACAGACAGATAGACAGATAGGCAGATAAGCATATAGACAGATAGACAGCCAGACAGAAAAACGGACAGATAGAGAGATAGATAGAGAGAGAGAGAGGGAAAGATGAAAAAAAAATAGAGAGTGAGACAGGGAGAAGCAGACAGAGAGATATGGAGAGAAAGGGAGGGTCAGAGCCTCAACCACCTTTCCGTCCATCAGTTGGCTCGCTTGGCCATCCATGCATCAGAACAACACACCTCTCCTGTAGGTTTCCTATTTTTGAAACTTCCGCCGCAGCCTTGTCCGGTACTACTGGTATACATGGTTTGGTTTTTCTTTGATTTTTTTCGCCTTGTGTTTATCCTTCCATGCATTTTTGGGGGGCACAGGTCTATGTTCAGTGAGGTACGCTAGCTGTTTTGCGGAGTGCCGTGGTTCTGTCTTTGCGGGATGCATGCATACACCCACGCATGCATTTATCAATACCTGCACGCTAGCACCGTGCCCACAGACACGCGCACATTGGTACCTACGTCCGCATACATATTGTGCCCAGGTGTATATGTATGGGTATGGGTTCATTTCGTTCCAGACATTACATCGCACTGTAAGAGATAGATGCATGATGTTCCCAAATTGTTCCGCAAAAAATTGGGCGGAGAATTGCCCAAGGATTTTCTTGGAAGGCGGCACAGATTGGCTTGGGCGACATCCCTAGTGCCAGCACTGCTGCCGCCGGTGTTGGATGTCTTTGTGTTGGCGCGATATTTTGTCGACGCCGCCCGTAATTATCCAGGGCCTGGGGGGCCCTTCCCTTTATCCTAAGGTTCCAAGGTTTGTACTGCCACTTCACAGGAGAGAGCAAACCGAGATGGGTGCGGGCCGACAAGAATAAATTTGCATATCACAACTTGAATTGTGGGAAGTCTCGCTCTGTCACCTTATGCTTTAGGTGTCATTTCGTTTGTGCCTGGAGACCTTGGACGAGTCGTGCGGTTTTTTTGCGCTGCTGCTGCCCCAGTTCGAGATGTATGACACCGCACAACGATAGCGTGTTCATAACACAATGAGACCCGTGGTTTGGCAGGATTTGTCATTGGCCAAAGGTCCGCTGACAGAAGAACTTGGGGTTTGCAGCCGCTGATCTTCATCTTCAACTACAGAGGGAACGACATGCCATGGGTGCGCCGAATGCCGTCATTTATTTTTAAGTGGTACAAGTGGTTCAAAGCAAGATTTTCAAAAGAGATGGCTGCGCAATGACAGTCTAAGGACCATGAAGTACTAGGGCTGCGAGAGCAACAAGCACAGAAATGGAAAAAAACAGATCAATCCTGCGTTTTGGTAGGCTTTCAGCTAGCGCGCAAGTGATTTCAGACCTTTTGCATCCTTTTGCTCAAAGCTGCTGCCGCCCTCCCTGGCAGGGCAAGCGGTCTTTTGCATTGCAAACGCAACCAGTGACTGGTGATTTGCATGTCCTCCATCTCGAGGAGGCCCATGAAGTAGAATTCAAATAGTACGCAGCTCTGGGACCTGATGCATGCCATAGATTCTTTTGCTGGGTTCCCAGCGGGCATCTGATTCATTTGTTTTCACGCGGCTTCATTGTCCCTGCAGAACCCCCCGGATGGACTTGCAAATTCCAATGATACTGCAATTGGAGCGCGACTTCAGAGCACCCTTTCTCAGTCTGGCAAGGCGTGTATGTGAGTATGTCTTTACATAGATAACACGGGCAGTGCCTGCACAGGTGATTGACACGATGTAGCGCACCAAAACGGCTGCGCTGCCTTCATCACCGACACCTGACTTATATAATTGTTTCCCTTCCCCAAATTGGTTTTTCCCGCGTTTCTTTTGCCACTTCTGCGTTTGAAAATACCCGCTCCCACATTTGCAGAATTTTGTTTTAAAACCGTTCTACCCCTAGGATTGCAAACCGAGGAAGCGATGTGCAATCTGAAGTGCAAGGCTGCTAGACAGGAAAAAAAGGCATCACGCCATCATTTCATACATTTCATTGGGTATATATAATACATATATATGTCCTATTTGAGTCGCAACTGGAACATTTTAATTCTTTCACTCTTGCCAGACTCGTTAGCCCACGTGTCACCCTTAAAGTTTTCGGTCTTCCTCTCTTTTTGCCTTTTGCCTTTCGCCCTTACTCCCAGCGTCTTGTTGTCAGACTAACTAATTGTGCTTGCCTCGGTGCTCATCTTTTGCCCCCTTATCTTGTCGACATGCTGTGGGATTTGGTTCTCCTGCTTTTGCTCTTTGCTTCGCCATGTGGGAGAGCATGGTGGCCTTCGGGCGCTTTTTGCGCCGCAAGCCTTTTGGCCCGGCACTAGCTGTGCCATCTCTAAAGTGGTGGCTGGAGAGTGTGGCCTGAGAGTGTTTTCAAGAGTGGTCTACATCATTTTTTTCACGGCTTGTTGCCGGTTTCTTGTGTTTCGCATTATTATGTTGCCCGTGCTTTTTGTTTTGCGACCTGCAGCGTGCTGCCACAGGCCAGAATCGCAAAATGAGTGGAACACCCATGAGACAGATTGAATTATTAAATTGTTAAATGTGAGTATCAGTAATGATATTTCAAAGAACGTTGTTCTCTTCATTCAATCATTTGGTAAACTATAATCTTGTCCATGCCTTGTGAGGTCAGGAGAAATCATTGCAGTTCAGATCCCCAAGAAGGACTTCCAAGTAAACGTGAGTCATCAGCTCGTGTGTCCCTGCTCTTTCTTGTTTCCTACAGTTTTCAATGCTTGAAAATCAATCAGCCTGAAACCAAAACCGAACAAATTTGCGAACCGATATAAAACCAAAAAGACCGAAATTTTTTAAACCTGAAGCCCACGACTTCATGAACCTTCCGCCCCCAAAACCTACGAGACTGCTGGTTGCAGATGGGCTAGCCACCGCATGCGATCGCATTTGCTTCTTTGCTGTTCGGAAATCTATCTGCTTGCAGATCACCGTGGGGTAGCTGCGACAAGCTTGGTCTGACTAGCTGGGAAAAGTGGCAGCGCGGGCGCACAATGTTGTAATTTGCAATATTTGATGCGTCTTGAGGGTCGGTTGGGGAGGTGGTTTGTTCGGCGGGTGCGGATGTGTTCGTTTCAGTCCGCACCGTGTATATGGGGATTTCCTAAAATGGAGGTACCCCCAAAACATCCATGTCAATAGGATTTTCCATTCTAAACCATCCAGCTATTGCGGTATACCATTGTAGGAAGCCCCCATATAGCGGGTTTTGGCGTCAGTAGAGCGTAGTTCACTGCTGTTTGGCAATGTCTGCTTGCAGATCGCGGTGGAGTGGCGGCGACAAGCTTGGTGTGGCTAGTTGGGCAAAAGGGCGGTGAAGGCTCAATATGTTGTATTTCACAATATGTGGTGCGTTTGGAGGGTCGGTTCGGGAGGTGGTTTGTTTGGGGGGTGAAGATATGCTTGTCTTAGTCCGCAATGTGTTTCGGGTTTTGACCTCAGTTTGGCATAGTTCTTTTTGGTCTTTGGCACTGTCGGGCTGCAGATCCTATATAGGCGGGTGGCAGCGACAAGCTTGGTGTTCGGGGCTATAATTTAATCCCCAGCCTTTCTCGCAATGCCAGCTCCATTGTCCACAATGCAAACTGCATCGCCCGCAAACTGCACCCCCCAATTTGCATAGATGCATTCCCGGAAGATGACCCTTGATTTACATACATTTTACTGTAGTAGGTTGCTCCCGACCGGATAAATTAGGCAGGGGGTAAGCTTAGGCTATCTTAATCTTGCAGATGCAGCCACCTCCTTTGTATCAGACCTCCGCCTTGCCTCGTGCGGGCGCTACTGGTCTATAACAATGTACGCGTTTATTATATACCAGGTAGTGGCTGGCCCGTGCTGGGGTGGAAGTTTCCGAAATCAGCGGCCTAAACGGGCTATAGAAACTATTTTGAGATGCAGAAACAATGATGAAACAAAACGCGGCCAAATGAGATGAAATGATATGAAAGAATGGCATGAACAAATGCATGCATGCATTTATGAATGAGTACAGGAAGGAAGGAAGGAATGAAAGAATAAATGAATAAATGAATGAACGAGCGAATGAATGAATGAAAGCATGGATGAATTGAATGAATGAATGCGTGAAGGGAGGAATGAAGGAAGGAGTCAATGAAGGAAATACATGAATGAATGAATGAATGAACGAACGAATGAATGAATGAATGAATGACGGATGGAATGAATGAATGAATGAATGAATGAATGAATGACTGAGTGAGTGAGTGAGTGAGTGAGCGAGTGAGTGAATGAATGAATGAATGAATGAATGAAGTGAATGAATGAAGTGAATGAATGACATGAAATGAAATGAAATGAAGTTGAGTGAAGTGAAGTCAAGTGAAGTGAAGTGAAGTAAATGAACGAACGAAAGAATGAAATGAATGACTGAAATGACATGAAATGAAGTGAAGTGACGTCAAGTGACCTGAAGTGACTTGAAGAGAAATGAAATCATATGAAAGAAAGAATGAACGAATGAACGAACGAACGAATGAACGAATGAATGAAAGAATGGATGCAATGAAAAAAACAAAAGAGATAAATCAAATGAACTGAACTGAATGAAATGAATCAAATGAATGAAGTGAATGAAATGAATGATTTAAATGATATGAGTGTAGTCTTGAAATGACATGAATGAGATAAGATGAAATGAACTGAGCTGAACTGAAATGAATTAAATGACATGAATGAAATGAATGCAATGAACGCAATGACTGAAATGAAAGGAAATGAATGCAATGAAGTGAAATGAAATGAATGAGTGAAGAAATGAATGAATGAAGGAATGAAGGAATGAAGGAATGAATGAATGAAAGAATGAAAGAATGAATGAATGAATGAATGAATGAAATGAATGAATGAATGAATGAATGAATGAACGAATGAACGAATGAACGAACGAATGAATGAATGAATGACAGACATGACATCACATGACATGACACGACATGAAACGAAATGAATGAATTTAGGTGAAATCATTCAAGCAAAACGAATGACTGAAGGAACGAACGAACGAACTGAATGAGTCAATGAAAGAATGAATGAATGAATGAATGAATGAATGAATGAATGAATGAATGAATGAATGAATGAATGCACCCATGAATGAATGATTGCATGATGCATGCATGCATGAATGAAAAAAGCAAAAGGAAACAAAACGACATGAAATGAAATGAAGCAATAAATTACTGGACGCATGCATGCATGCATGCATGAAGGAAGCAAAGAATGAATGAATGAATGAATGAATAAATGAATGACTGAATGAATGAACGAATGAATGAAATGAATGAATGAATGGAACGAAATGAAATGAAATGACATGAAATGAAATGAATGAATGAATGAATGAAAGACTGAATGAATGAAGGACTGAATGAATGAAGGAAGGAAGGAAGGAAAGAAGGCAGGAAGGAAGGAATGAAGGGATGGATGGTTGAATGAATGAACGCAATGAAAGAATGAAAGAATGAATGAACGAATGAATGAATGAATGAATGAACGAATGAAGGAATGAATGAAATGAAGTGAAATGAAATGAAGCGGATTGAAATGAAATGAAACGAAATGAAATTAATGAAAGGAAATATGCAATGAACAAACGAAATGAAATGGAATGAAACGAAATGAAATGAAATGAAACGAAATGGAATGAAATGAAGGAAAAGAATGAAAGGAATGAAAAGAATGAAAGGAATAAACGAATGAATTGAATTGATTTGGCTTCGTTGATTGAATGAATGAATGAATGAATGAATCAGGTGGGAATGAAATGAGGGAACCAATGAACGAACGAATCAACTAATGAGTGCGTCACTGTTCTGATGCTTCAATGAACTACTGGATAAATGCATCCATGCATCCATGAATCAGTGAATCAAGGATTTAATCAATCAATGAATATGGACTAAAGAATGGATGGAGGAAAGGATCTTCTTCTTTGAGCAATTTCTTCACTGAAGGCGCCCCTTCTCCCAGCTACTTCTTCTCTGTGCCCTGCTACTTCTCACCAATTCTTCTCTTTGCGCAGGCAACACATAGTGTTTTGCAACTTCCAGCCAGCACCTGCAGCTGCAACCACGCATGGCCCAAATGTGGCAATATGTGGAAAAACTACCCTTCAGAGCTGCTACAATGCGTGTAGCAACTTCCTGCTGCAATCCCGCCAAGCAAGCAGCATCACTTGGGCTTTCCTGCCCGCAGCCGTCACAGCCGGCTGCAATCCCGCATAGCAGGAGCGTCGGGCCAAATCGACGAACTCTCGCGCAACGCTGACAGTGGGAACGGTCTCGCGCTACTCCGAGAATGGCTGCTTCTTCCGATTTTTTTGTGAGATGGAACTCTTGCTACAGTTCGCGAACAGCTACGTTTTGAGGCCGTTTGAAATGCAAAGCGAGCTCCCGCTGCTACAGTTTCGTGCGCTTTTTGTGGGCAACTTTCCCAGATCGAGCCCGGCAACCGCAGAAGCACAGACCCTACTGTCCCATCCCCGGGAGCCACCGCGCACGTAAAAACACAGGGCTCTGCCCTCGAGAATGCTTTCACTCGCGAATTCACACGCTCCCGGACTCTTTCATGTCTGAACTATTTGATGATGGGGTTGACGTGATGATGTGGTTGACATGATGGCGTGGATGCTGACCATGACCATCGCCCATAGCTCGGAAGTTTCCCACCCAACCTTTTTTGATAGGTTTAAGCCTCCTTTAACAAGGCGATCACCCAATGTTTTCTAGATTTGCAGGGTAACTTTTGGTAACTTCCGTTTTCGGGCCGCTACCACATTTCCTTATTGAGCATAAGCCCTTGCGTCAGATTGCTGTAGGCTGGCTGGCCTACTAGGGGGGTGCCTCCAAATGCAGTTCAATGTGCAGCCATGTATGTGTGAGGCAGAAATTCTTCCCCGAGTCCCTTATGAGATATCCGTGCATTTGGACTGGCGCTTCCCTTGGCGCGTTGGACAGGGTTCCTGCTGTTGAATTTGTGCTTTCAAGGCTCCGTACACGCACTTACCATTCCGACTTTGCCTTCTTGTCCCCTCATGGATTCATCATCGTGTAAATTTGTCAGCGCAATGTCTTCCGCAAACCTCGCTTGCAACTTGACAACTGCAAAGTCAGGTCTCAGGGGCTTCTGGAACTTTTCATTGACGGCGCTTGTGTCCTGCATGGAATACCCTTCCAGGCCGCCCTGGCAATGGGCATGGCTGCAGGGTGGACATCAGTGAGCTGGAGTCACCAAAGGGTTCACCAAAGCGTTGCCTGAGAGCCACTGTCTCAGCGAGATGCGATTGGCCCGGCCACTGCCAGGTTGATTTGGTTCCGCGATACATAGGTGGCGCTCCAAGGTGTTGAGGTGGTTTCACTGCATACTAGAATCTAGAAAATGAACCCTTTGGAGACACGCCGGATGATACACGCATGCACATCGCAGTACAAACAATGATTTGTGAGAATGTGCACCTTGTGACGGTTCTTTGCTTGATCGCTGTTCACGGTAGGGCGCACGTTCTCGACACACCAATGTCAGACCCAATCACCCCCCTGGTCCTTTCCTTTCGCAGAAAAGATTTGAAACAAGAGAAGGCGACGTGGAACGATCAGACAGGCATATGTTAGTTAATCCTTGAAGAGATCGAGAAGAAGTTGACGTGGATGGACCCTCAACAGACACATTGGCTGCAGCCTCCGGGTTCCGCTGACTCTTGCGGGCCACTTGATAAGGCTTGTACAACTGGAGAAGCCGTGCTTCATGTGGCTTTTCGGAGAGCAAGCCCCAGATACCCAGGCATGGCGCAGATATTCTTGGAGCAAACTGAGTAGTACCTCAACGATCTGTCGACAATCAAGACCTTGTTGAAGTTCTGCACATCATTCCTGCAGAGTAAGGATAATGGTTGGAAATGCTCGGCCATATCCATTGGCAAGATCACCGCAGCATGTTTGGAGGCAAAGTTAGGGCTTTCATTGCAGCTTGTGGGTTGTTTAGTAGCGGTGATGTGGCATTCTAGGCTTTGTAGGACCATCCTCAGACGACTGTGCTGTCAGGGTTTCTGAGAGACAGCAAGGCAGGGAGCAAAGGAAATGGAGCACTGGACGGTTTTTCCAAAGAAACATGTGCTTGCAGCAGCTCAAAACAATTCAAACATGAGCCAAGCCTTTGCGAAATCTAGCCCCTCAGGGAGCTACAATTTCAGCAGACACAGGCCTGGAAAAGGGACCCGCAATTTAGCACTTCCTGGATGTTGGAGTTTTTGGGCTTTGGTCTCACGAACTTTTGTTGTAGTTTTGCTGTGCAAATGCTGATTCTTTCGCTACGAATGTGATGCGTTTTTCCGGAGAGTGCCTGGGCATTGGAGCGAAGGGTTCTTCTGAAAAATGAAGTTGGGTTTACACCTTCCTTGTCTTCGCATCTTACATCTGTACGTCTTGCACCTGAAAATCTTACATCTGCACATCTTCCCTTTTTGCGTAGAATTGGTGCTGGGTCTTCAAATTTGATGCGAAGCTGTGATTTTGATGTTTCGGATACAACCCCCTCGTGCGAAGCGAGGGTCTAGTGTCGTAAATTGATTGCGGTTTTTGCTGCTTCCGATGCAACCCTTTCGCAGACAGAGTGTCAGAAATTGAGGGGAAACTGCCATTTTGGTTTGTCCGATGCAGCCCTTTTGCAGAAACGAGCGTCGGGATTCACAAATTATAAGGTAAACTTGCGAGTTTATCGCTCTGCGCAACAGATGTTCTGTACAAAAGCTCGTTTGTGTAAAGGGTGTCTGTGTAAAAGCTGCTCTGTGCAAAAGCGGGTCTGTGTCAAAGGACGTGTGTAAGAGGGCGTACGTAAGAATGTGCGTAAGGGCACGTGCGGACAAGATTGGAAAAGAATGCATGTAAAAGCATGCATGTTTGCAGCAGCACGCGCGGGGAGGAAAAGCATGTATATTTATTGTGTGTGTGTGTACCATCTGAAGAGATGTAAAACTTCTACTCATTCATTATTCGGTGATTCCTCTGGTCTCGCCATTGCACCCGAACCTATTACTGGGTGATTCCTCTGGTCTCGCCTTTGAACCTATCACTCGGTGATTCTTCTAGTCTCGCCGTTGAACCTGACATGCAGGGGGACACAGCACACCACTGGAACTGTCGATGTGTTAAACTATGTGCCGCCGTTCTGGGCCTCACCATTTCAGTGACAGATGAAACCCCCTTTTTTCAGAGTGTTTCAAGCAAGCGTGCGCTTTGAATGCATTGGCATGGAAGGCATCAGGACATGCTTGCAGGTTTGGTGATTTTTTCTTTTTGTGGTCTCTGGTGAGGTTCAATTGTGCACGTAATTCATTTGACATCGTCAGCCGTATATGGGGCATTTGCCCAACTACCGACTTGACAGCCGAGGGCCTTTGAGCCTGATCACGACACTGCATGACTGTACTAGACTGAATCCTAGGATCAACTAGTCCCCCATGGGTCCCTTTTTTCATTCGTGCTTCCCTGTGTTAAATAGGTCAGGTAGGTTGAGGTCCTGCGCGTGCCGAGGTAGGTTTGGCTCTCGCCTTGTAGGTTGTGTCAGGCGCTTCCGTCCGCCCCCCCCTCCTCGGGTCTTGGTTTTGTCCGTTTTCCGTCCGCTTTTTCTTTTCCCTTGCCTTTTCAGGGTTTGCCCGCTCNTTTTGTGTTCCCCCTCTTGGGTTCCGGTTAGGTAGTTGTTCATCCCATTGTCACCGTCATCTCACCTTCATCGTCATCTCATTTTGGGGCATTGCCCCGGTGCGGCGGGGCGTGTGTGTGTACCATCTGAAGAGATGTAAAACTTCTACTTGTTTTTAACTGCTGGTTTGAACCTGAACCTATTACTTGGTGATTCCTTTGGTCTCGCCATTGAACCCATTATTCGGTGATTCCTCTGGTCTCGCCATTGCACCCGAACCTATTACNTTACTTGGTGATTCCTTTGGTCTCGCCATTGAACCCATTATTCGGTGATTCCTCTGGTCTCGCCATTGCACCCGAACCTATTACTGGGTGATTCCTCTGATCTCGCCTTTGAACCTATCACGCGGTGATTCTACTAGTCTCGCCGTTGAACCTGACATGCGGGGGGACACAGCACACCACTGGAACTGTGTCCAACGAAGCTACCAGTGGTGTGGGATGCAAGGTTTGGCCGACCTTGTGTACCTGCATATATATATATATAGTATAGTCCCGCCCTGGGCGCTTTTAAGTCGCAGCTGGGGGGACCTTTATATGTTATCGCTGTTGGTTTTTATCGTCAACGTCTCTTGTGATAATAAATATTTATATGTATTTTTCTCATCTTGTCATATTTAATGGAAGTGTTTTTGCACGTCCGATGCATTCTAGCTACCCAATTCGACATGATTGTTCTGTTCAAGTGTGTGTGTGTGTGTGTGCGTGTGCGTGTGTGCGTGTGCGTGTGTGCATGTGCGTGTGTGCGTGTGCGTGTGTGCGTGTGCGTGTGCGTGTGCGTGTGCGTGTTTGCGTGTGCGTGTGCGTGTGCGCGTGGGCGTGTGCATGTGCGCGTGTGGGTGTGCGTGTGCGCGTGGGGGTGTTCGTGTGTGTGTGTGGGTGTGTGTGTGGGTGTGTGTGTGTGTGTAAAGCATGTGTCAAGGTGTGTTGGACAAGGTAGTTGCACGTGTGCACGTGCGCGCGTGTGCGTGTGTGGGTGGGTGTGTGGGTGTGTGTACGTGTGTGTACGTGTGTGCGTGTGTGTAAGCAGGGTGTAAAAGCATGTGTGTAGCAGTGTCTGGCAGAGTAAACGTGTGCCGGTGTGCGTAAGTGTCAAAGCGTCTTTGCGGAGGCCTAGTTTTTTGTGGACGGCCTTTGTGTTTAAGTTGGGGTCCTCCTCCCCGTCCCCAAAGGGCCCAACGGGCCCACGGAGCCAGTAGGGCCCGTAAAGAGGCCAAAAGGCCGAAAAAGGCATCCATGAAACATCTGAAAGAAAGGTAATGTTACACCTGTGAAAGGCACCGCGGCGAAGTTTAGCAAGAAATTATTTGTTTGGAAGGCATCTAATTTGGCATTGTTTCTGACAGTCAACGAGCATTCTATCTGACACTCCTTCTGGATCCTTTCTGCATTCTATTTGGCATTCCTCCTGGATCCTCCTGGCATATATTCAGAGGCTACTTTGACATTCTTCTTGCCATGTGTTCGTGTCCGTGTGCACCCAGACTGCCATGGAGCTCACCACAGGACTTCGGGTCCGGGAGTGCCCAGACCAGACTGGTACTCGCTACAGTAGCTGACCACAAGCTGGAGGAAGAACGGCGAGGGGAGAGGGGGCAGGACGAGGAGAGGAGGCGGGATTGCTGACATACAACCTAGAGACCCTCACCTAACAGCTGGTGATTTTTCTTACAAACACCTGTAGATGGCCCGTGGTTGTAGAGCAGAACAATGTCAACATCATCCCGCAAACAAACGAACAAGCCAACAAAGTTTGTTACTGTCATAGGATGCGTCCAAAGCTGCTTTTCATACCAGGTAGTGCCCGGCCATGCTGGGGCGGAAGTTTTGAGAAAGCAACGTGGCTATAGGAAGAGCGGCAGGATGTCAGAGCGCCCCTTTTTTGCATGGTTTTACTAATATCCGACAGGTAGAAAAAGAACATGCCTATGTAGAAAGGCAAGGATACATAGATAGATTAGGTAGATACATACCTATATATAGGTATGTATGTATTCTGGAAGAACTTTTGGCTTCAAGTCTTGTGCGTGGACTGTAAAAATCCAAGTTTGCACATCAGGCAATAATCAACTATTTACGGGGACATGAAAGCAAACCTGTCCAACAGCTGGGAAAAGTTTAGTTTGGTAGAAATATGCCACAATACAGCTGTTTTTGCTCTGAAATATTCTATTGCGCTACTGAATATCACAGACAAACGGAATTCAATTTTGACCGGTTGTGCCATGCTCCAACGATAGGGTGGTGTTTGCTTTTATGTTGCGGTCCTTTATAGCAAGCGTGAACACGAGAAAACAGCACTTTTGATTGACAAGAGGTTTCATTTTGTCCCCAAGCAGTACTGCATCCCCCAGGCAGGGCCCCCTGCTTTCATGACATGCTTTGCAAGAAGAAGCATGCTCTTCAATCTCTTGGAAAACGTCGTGTTTTCAAAACATAGCATCCATTCAGTTTTTGAGGGCAACAGCATGCGTCTGATAACTCATCATGTACAAGAAGGTGGCATTCCTTCAGGAAGTTGTGGCATACATTCATGCAACATTCTACTACAGAGAGGGCAATCTTCCTTTGAGAAAGTGTACCATTACTTTGAAGCAGGACCCGGAGATGTGCATAGCATTCCTTTAGAAAGGGTGCGTCATGTCCTCCATGTATTTCAACAACAAATATGGCATTCCTTACATAGAGGTAGTCGTAGTCCTTGTACGGAAGGGTGGCATTTCTCCAAGACAAATTTGAATATGCACATTAGTGTCTTTCAAAAGTGTGAAAGTACTTGATACCTTCATGAAATATGGACTTACACAATGGCGCTAATCAATATTCCTTGAAAAATGCTATTCATTTTGAAAATATCTAGTATCATTTTCAAACAACATATTTCACTATATGATATTTGTATTTAGATACATTATATTTTAAAATGCATACACAGTATTGCTTTTCAAAAATGTGCGGCATTCCTTGGAGAAAGTAGCCTTCAAGGCACACAGCAGTCCTTGTGAAAGAATATGCATGGTATTGTTTAAGTTCTTGTTCAAAAGAGAACCCCTTCATATGTACAACAATCCCTTTGAAAGAGGGCGGCGTTTCTGTAAGAAAACGCAAGACATGGAATTCTCCTTTGAACAAACATAGTATTCCTTGCAGAAAGTCTATATAGCCAACATCATTTTGAAAGAGTATTCTTCAATAAGCAAGTGCATTTTAAGAGACCATGGTATTCCTTGAGGACAGTGCGGCATGCCTTCTGCAAGTTTCTTCAATATATTTATCTATGTATTTGAAAAGAGGGTGGCACTCCTTGCTCAGAAAACTATATACGCACACAGAGCCACCACCTCCAGAAAATAGAAAATAAGGCCTCTTTCCTGTAGAAATCAAAAATAAGGCTGCCCGTCCCCAGAACACCAAAAAAACAAAGAAATTGATCGGCCGTTCTACAAAAAGGATGTGGCTGAAAGAGGCCAAGGCCAAAAATATTTGGGACACCAAAAAAAAACAAAAAAGCAATATTTCTAGACCCGCGGGCCCCCAGCCAAGACTCGGAGATTTTTTCCAAGGTTTTTCCCCTTTTTCCAAACTTTTCCTGCTTTTTTTTTCGAAAGTTTTAGGTGTGCTGGGCAGTTCCCCCAGGTATTTGGCAATTGCATCTGTTCAAATCCATTGCAGCCATGAAAATTTCAGAAGGGCAGGTACATCAGAGTGCATTACCTCTTGAACTATACCTTTTTTGGGGTTAAACTGCACTCTGGTGGCCTGCCATTCTGTATGAATTGCGGTGGGTTGCACAGGCTTTGGCGCAAAGCAATGAACAGATGAAAACGGAAGAATGAAGAAAGAAAGGAAGAAATGACTGAGGACAGATGGAATGAAGGAATGAAGGAAGGGAAAAATGAAAGAATGAATGGATGAATGAGTAAATGAGCCAATGGCCGAAAGAAAAAAGAATCAACGCAGCATACAACCCCAATAGCAAGGGTTCACCTTTCTCCTGAATTCAATGCGTGATAAACGCGTATGCGCGATAGCAATACAACCAGGGCACCACAGAAAGACGCCAGCGCGATGCCTGCAAGACACCACCGAGAGACCACCAAGAGAGCACCAATAGACCACCGGCGCCACCGAGCCACCACCAAGGGACCACCGAGATACCACTGAGACACCGCCAATGCATCACCGAGACACCGCCAAGGAGCCTCCAAGAGACGGCGGAGACATCACCGAGAAGCCACCAAGAAACCACTGGCGGCCTCCGGGGCTTTTGATTTCACGGCAAGCCCGGAAGTCAGCATGACATAACATGGGGCAACGGGGCTGCCTGTTCAAAAAAATCCTGCTAAGAGACTCTTTGATAGGATCTTTGTAAGCATTCCTGTGCAAGATCCCTTGGCAAGGATATCTGCAGGTCCGGGGGAAGAGCTCCCATTTAGGTTCCCTTCGTCAAGATCTTGCTTGCACGCCCCTGCGGTCTCGGTGCAAGATCCTTGCACAAGGTCTATAGGAGAGGTGATCGCTGTAAACGACGTTTTTACAAGATCCCTTTACAAAAGGTCTCTGTGAAAGGTCTCTTGGCAAGATCGCTTGAGGGGATCACTATACAAGATCGCTGTGCCAGCTCTCTGTAAAAGATCTCTGTGCAAAATCTCTCTCTATACAAGGTCCCTAGAGAAGGTTTCCACGCAAGATCTCTGCAAGAGATCCTTAGACAAGATCTCTACATTAGCTCTCTACAAGACATCTCTTATCAAGATCTCTGTAAGAGACCTCTTGGCAAGATTTCTGGAAGAGATGTCTAGACAGGGTCCCTGCACAAGATCTCTACAAACGGTCTCCGGTTGCGCATGCGCAAGAAATTAGTCGGATGATCCGCACGTTGCCGCTGTTACAAACCACAACCTCCAAAGACACAGGGGATGCGTACAGCCGAAAAGCACATGCAAAACAAGCAAGATAGAGGAACTTGTGCTGTAGGAGTCACCAAAATTGCCGGACACTGATGAGACCTTGAATCAACACCAGGTCTTGCCTATTACCATGAGAGCACAACGTTTTAAGGAATGCGAATCCCTGATAAACGCTAGCGACACAACTGGGACACCACACGAACACGTCAGCATGACGCTTGCAAGACGTCACCAAGAGACCGCCAAGGGACCGCCCCGGCGCCACCGAGACACGACCGAGATACCCCCGAGAAGGCGCCAAGATACCAATATAGAAAACATGCCTATTTGATTGCGCCACCAAAAAGGCAGGCACCGAGACACCACAGAGACACCATCAAGGCACCATCAATTCGCCACCAAGACACACCCGAGGCACCACCGAGACACCACTGAAACACCACCAAGACACCACTACGGCACCGCCAACACCACCGCGACACCACCAAGGCATTCGACCAAAACTTCCGGGAGACACCGCCAAGGCACACCGCCAAGGCACCAGCAACACACCACCGAGACACCAGCGAGACACCAGCAAGGCATCACCGAGACACTGCCAAGACACCACCAAGCCACCACCAAGACACGTGTGAGGCACCACCAAGGAAGACATTGCCGAGACACGTGTGAGGCACCACCGAGACACGGGGATACACAAAGCCCAGGCAGCAGCTAGGAACCTGAAGGCGCCCATCCGCCTTTGGAGTTGGCAACCCGGAACTATCGCTCTTAGGACAAGATTGACGTGTGCTGTAACTAGGGAATTCATCGAAGGAGTTGTTTGTGCGTGATCATTGCATGGAAGAGGACAAACAAATTGCCAAAACGAACAAGCCGTCTGCGTGATCGAAGGAAGGAAAGGAAAAAGCATTCGGGCAGCGAGTGAATGCCAAACGCATGCCAGCCTGGACATCCTGCCAACACTTCTCTGCACCCAGCGCAACAGAATTTCTGATCCGCTCAACGACCAACTAATGCAAGGCTTCATGAGCTCAATCCAAACTATGCGGCGTAGCCGTGACAGGAAAGATTCATTCGCCCGTCAATCAATTGACTCGCACAGCATCCACCGACCCGATTCAAAAAGCAACGCAGTCGCCAAAAAAAAATTAGTGCGCAATATATCTACTACCTATCTACCTATCTATCTGTTCATTTACCTATCTATCTAGCTATATATCTTTCCATTTCTCTATCTGTCTATCTGCCTATCTATCTATCTACCTGTCCTTCCATCTATCCACCTATCTATCTGTTTATCTACCTATCAACCAACCTGTTTTTCTTTCTTTCTGTTTGACAAGCAATCAAGCAATCAATCAATCAATCAGTCAGTCAGTCAGTCAGTCGATCAATCATTCAATCAAAAAATCAATCAATCAAGCAAGCAAGCAAGCAACCAACCAACCAATCAATCAATCAACAATTCTATTTATCAATCTATCTATACCTGCCTATCTATGTATCAGGTTTTTCTATCTATCACTCTGTCTTTTTAAAAGTCTTCCTATCGATCACTCAATCTGTCCGCCAATCTTCCCAGCCAACTATCTACATATCAGTCGTAATCTATCTTTCTATAGTCTGCCTATCTATGTATTCTCATTGAACCTAACCCAATCGAACCGAAAATCTTACTTTATCTTGTCCTGTCTTTTCCTAGCTATCTATCTATCTATTGGTCTATCTATCTATAGTTCTGTCTTTCTATCCATCTATATTTCTATCTACCGATCTATCTATTTCCTCTGTATAATCGAATCGGAGCCAACCGAATCGAATCTAAATTAAGCTAAGCTACTTTTATCTTGTCTGCTGTTGTCCTATCTATCTGTCTTTTACTTTCTATCTATCTATCTATCTATCTGTCTGTCTGTCTGTCTATCTATTATCTATCCATCCATTTCTTTACCTACCTACCTACCTACGCAACTATCCATCTATCTACTTGCCTATCTATCTACCGATCGATCGATCTATCTATCCATCGATCCATGTATCGATCTATCTATGTCCCTTTTGTCCCCAATGCATGCTGTCCTTGCTGCCTTTTCTCCCTGGCCCTGTCTCCATTCATGATCGCTGCCTTCTTTGTTTTTCCTGTTTCGTGTCCCGGCCTCGTCTCCCTTCATGATCGCTGCTTTTGCTGCCCGTGCCGCCTCGTCTCCCAGCCTTGTCTCCTTTCATGATCGCTGCACTTGCTGCTGCTGCTGCTGCCGCCTTGTAGTCTCCGTTCAGGGCTGTGGCGAAAAATGCAACCTTGAAGACTGACGAACAAAATTCATTCTTATGTGAGGTTTATGCCGGTCTATTTCTGATTCTCATGATTATCCCTTCTTACATGCGCGCAGTTTGTTTCTAGACCCGTGGTAAAACCGATGCATCCATACAGGAACCCAACATGCATCTGAGTAATTTTGCTCCTGTGCAATCTCGGGCCATCCATCGTTTAGTTTTCAACGGGCAGCGTGAGTTTGCCGCAGGGGCTACTTGGGTCCCACATGGGCAATGTCGTTCAAAGATTGACATGGGGCATGTCAATTTTGCATTTGCATGCTTTTCCTATGGGGCTCTGTGCGTGGGGCCCCGGTTCCGTTTTGCAGGATGGTGAGCTTCGAGATGCTTGCCTTTGCAGTCTGCAGCCAGAGAGAGGGAGATGGACACTGACATGCGGAGACGTATGTAAAGGGGATTGTATTCCATGAGAATTGCCAGATCCTCAGTGCCAATACACTGTTGCTCAGGTACTTGTGCTGCTGGTTCTTGTTGCAACGTGTTATTTGAGCTTGTCGTAAAAGATGTGAAAAAAGTGATCGGCTGTGTGCTTTTCTAGCCAGGACATTCTGGCAGCTTTTGCAAGCAGTGCTCTTGCCGGTTTGGAAACTTGCATGGTTCCGGTTTTCTGTTCTGTTTCCGCGCAGCCCAGACAGTGGCTTGTAGCCAGCTAGGAAGACAATTTTTGCAGTTTGAAATAGGTCAATGCGCATGGGACAGCAAACCCATTAGTGCAGCCCATGCCCCTGCTTTGGATTTCACGACCATTCAATTCGCTAAACATCAAGTTTCGCAGCATTGATTTCTTTGCGCTCAATTGTTTCTTAGCCGTTTCTCTTCAACCGTATGGCGCATCTCTTTTTATGTAGGAAGGACAGATCTTGCTTGGGCAGCTCTGGGCCATGGCTGCATCCTTCCGAGGAACCAATTGCCCCACCGGATGCGTATGGTCTCTGCATTCGAATTGGCCCGTCCCTGGGCAGCCTAAAGTTTGGATGCAGAGGGCCAGATTGCGAGGACTGGGTGCGTTCTATGATAGGTCAATGGACCGGTCTTGCGGGATTGCAGCTCTATGCTTTGCCTGGAGCTGTTCACGTAGGGGTCCCAGTGCCCCGCCATGCCCAGGGCAAAGTGTTTGGGTGTGCACAGACAAGACAAATATCATAGAACAGGTACCTCACTTTAACCTGCAATTTGTTCTCCTGACTTTGTGCGTGTTACATATGCTTGCAATATTGCCACGCAGTAGTCATTTTAGATATTGCGTATTGGTACCCATGTGTTTTTCATGGGTGTTATGTCAAGGATTGCAAGTCTACAGTCTACATTTTCACGCTTGTGAGGAAGGCCAGAAAAAAATTGAAGACTGAGGCGCAAAGTCTATGTCTTGTGCGCCGAAGTATGACAGGACGGTCAGGACAATGACGCGTGCACTGGGGTCAATTGAGCAGTTCAAAGTCTTTGGGCCCCCTGATGATCCGTTTGTCATTGAAACCGACAAGGTGCTAGGCGTAGGCGGCCAAGGTACAGTTTACCTATGCCACAGAAGAAGCACGCCAAACACGAAGCACGCCGTTAAAACCATACCCATTTGGCGACTACTAATGGATCCCTCCTGCAATGAGAAAATCGCATCGATCCGCAAAGAGACTGAAGTTCTTTTGCAGATCCAAGGCCATCCAAACATTTGTGAGTGCCTTGGATGTTTCGATGCATTTAGACCTGGTACTTCCCAAGCCCAATACATCATGATTGTCATGGAGCTTATTGAGGGCGGTGAGTTGGCAAGCTTCATCATGGATGGTCAGGGCCTGTCAGAGGACATAGTCAAATCCATCATGCGACAAACGACCGCTGGGCTTAAGTTCATCCACGACCGAGATGTGGTCCACCGCGATCTCAAAGTGGAAAATATCTTGGTGTGCGGCACACAGATCACGCCCACAACGCCTGTCAAGGTGATAGATTTCGGTGTTGCAAAAAGCCTGAAAGGCACTATGGCTCGCAGCTGTGTGGGCACTACTGAAATTATGGCGCCTGAAATTGTAAGCGCCAAATTGATGCTTGCCCCAAAAGGTGCATCTATGAAGAAGCACGGTCCGTACAGCTTCAAAGCCCCACAGGCAGGATGCACCGTAGTTGCATATTAAGAGTCAGACTTGAAAGCAGCTGCGCTTACCGTAAGTTGTTGTGGGGCGTTCCATTTTCAACTGCTTCAAATATTGGCCGCAATGTCAGGAGGCATCGCCAGGCTTTGGTATTGTGACGCAGCGCCCTGATGGCAAGGGCGCCATGGTGAACGGCATTGAGCCCGGAGGTCAGGCGGCAACCTTTGGCATCGGAGATGGCTGGGCTATCTCACGCATCAACAATGTCGAAGTGCTGGAGATGCCCTTCGTGAAAGATTTCAACGAAATTGGTGCCGGGACAAAAGCAGGTGTGACAGCTATTGCCGAGATTCTGGGTAGCCTCAATGCCCCGTTCAATATGGAATTTGTGGAGCTGCCAAAGCGAGAGTTCAACAAAGCGATCGACCTTTGGAGTTTGGGGGTATCTTTGCATGTCATGCTCACAGGGAAGAAGCCGTTTGAGGACAGCTGAAAAGTGCAATGATTCCCGAGAGCGTTTGCGAAGGGCTTTTCCTAAAAAGGGAGCTGCACATATTACATCTGCATATCTTAGATCTGCATCTCTTCACATCTGCATGTCTTTCATCTGAACATCTTACATTTACATATCTTTACATCTGCACATCTTTACATCTGCACATCTTTCACCAGCATTTCTTACATCTGCATATCTTTCACCTGCACATCTTACATCTGCACATCTTACATCTGCGCATCTTCACAGCCGCACATCTCACATCCGCCTATCTTACAACTGCATATCTTGCATCTGCATATCTTACATCTGCATATCGTCACATCTGCATCTCTTCACATCTGCACATCTTACATCTGCATGTCTTTCATCTGCATACCTCTCTTTCCTCTCTCTCTTCTCTTTTCTGCTACTTTCCAATCTGTCTTAAGGCGGGCAATGCCAGCGAGAAATTACGAACATGCAGCCCTTTCGCACCAAATGAGGCGCGAGCGTCAAAAATTGAGGTAAAAATGCGTTTTATCTTGGTTAAACGCAACTCTTTCGTACGAGATGAAATTCGAACGACAAAAACTGAGGTAAAATTGCGATTTATCTTGGTTCCGCGCAACCAACCTTTTCGCACGAAATGAGGGCCGAATTGCGATTTATCCGGGCCCCGCGCAACTTTTCGCGCAAAATGAGGTTCGATCGTCAAAAACCGAGGTGAAATTGCGGTTTATCTTGGTCGCGTGCCGGGTTCCCATGCATAACATGCCGTTTTGGCTGTTTTTTGATTTTTCAAATCATCAAAAATGGCAAAAACTGTGGGAAAGGTGACGTTTTTGAACGGTCGCGGAGGTTGCGCGCGCCAGGATCCCGAGCTGTTGCATCGAAGGGTCTACGTGTTTGAAAGCTTCTGTGTGTATAGGCTTCTGTGTGTAAAAGCGTCTGTGTGTGTGGAAGAGTCTGGGTGCAAAAGCGTCCGTAGGTAAACGCTGCTGTGTGTAAACACGTGTGTGTGTGTGTGTACATTCTTGCGTGTGTAAACGTGTCTGTGTGTAGAGACGTCTGTGTGTAAAAGGCTCTTGTGCGTAAAAGCATCTGTGTGTGAAAGGGGTTTGCGTGTAAAAGTTTTTGTCTATAAAGGCGTCTGTGTGTAAAACCGTCTGCGTGTAAGAGGGTGCAAAAGTATCTGTGTGTAAAAGGGGGCTGTGTGCAAAAGTTTCTGTCTGTAAAAGCGTTTGTGTGCAAACTCTTGTGTGTGTCAACGCGTCTGTGTGTAAAAGCGTCCGTGTGTAAACGCTGCTGTGTGTAAGCATGTTTGTGTGTAAACGTGTCTATGTGTGAAGGCGTTTGTGGGTAAAAGGCTCCTGTGTGTAAAAGCATCTGTCTGTAAAAGGGGGTTGTGTGTAAAAGCTTCTGTCTGTAAAAGCATCTGTGTGTACAAGTGTCTGTGTTCAGTGCAAAATGCCCGTGTGTAAAAGGGTCTGTGTGTAAGAGTGGTCTATGTGTAAAAATGTCTGTGTGTAAAACCGTTCGTGTGTAAAAGTGTCTGTGTGTAAAGGTAAGGGGGGTGGCTTTGTGCCACAGCTGGAACATGGGCAAAGGCAAGTGTCCACACAACCGGTTGCACATGTGCGACATCAAGGGACGCGGCAAGCCCCACAGGCGTGTGAACCACAACAAGCCAAGCAAACCTGAAACGCAGCTGCCTCGGTGGCAAGGCTCCAAGACATTGCCCAGCAAGGCTGGCGATTTGTCAGCTTTTGAGTGGCGTGGCATTGGCTTGGAATCTTTGAACCCTGTTAACTCTGGCATGCCGTTCAATGATCACACCTACTATTCTGCTGACCCGGTTCGTCGCTTGGGCGACAAGCCAGCAGAGTTTTTGGGCTTGGCAGCTTCACACCTTTTTAAGCCTTCTCGCCGAAGGACTTTGACAGCTACATCGCTCACAGCTTCAACTGGTCTGCAACCTACAGGAAGGGCTTTACCGCCTCTTGTCCCTGTTGGCCTTGCACCTGACCAGCATTGGCAACAGGCTTGTTGTGGAACCGAGCACCCGCTGGCCCAGCTTCCTCCCCTGCCACCGAAACTGCTGCAAGCTGCAGAGCGCTTGCAAAGCCTTGGCGGGGGAATTGTGTCTTGGCGTGAGGAGCAAATGAAGCGCGTCCGCCATTTGGCAGAGTCACTTCAGCCTGTGCAGGTGCAGTGGCAGCAGGGTTTGCACCCGAAGGTGCGCCGCATCATTGGGAAGTGGCATCTGCCGCTGCTACATATTGGCAAAAAAAGCTGGCTCAGAGGATCTGTTTTTCAACTTGGACTACAGTGCCGGTGTGCGCTGTGTGGGCCGTGCGGCGCACTCATTTGTCATGCCCTTGAAGCGCGCCCGGCCAACCCTCACAGTTGATGCTCTTCTGAGCCAGGCGAAAGTGCGCAACCCTCAGCTGATAGCGTCGGTCCGGAGTTCAGGCGATGCGGAGTTGGACCGGGCCAGCTTGCAGAAAGCACAGAAGGAGCTAGATTCCAAGGCCATGTTGGGGCCATGGGAAGCATCCAACCTTCCATCATGGGTTGCAATTGTTTCGCGGCGTTTTCCTATTTGGGAGCACCATGGGTCAGCAGGCCGCTGGAAGTGCCGGAACATTGATGAGATGTCAGAGAGCATGGTCAATGCCACGGTCGAAGACTATGAAACCTACATGCCCCGAGGGATTGAGCACATTTTGGCACTCATCGGCACTTGCAGGCCCAATTTGGCCTTGGCGTGCAGCTAGAGGGTTTCTCGGCAGACTTCTCAGCAGCCTACCGACAGGTCGCGATCTCCCCGGCCCAGTACAAGTTTCATGGAGTGGTATGGTGGGATTGCTTGCGGGCCACAGTGATGATTGGGGTCCTCACTGCGCCGCCTTTTGGGGCTCGTAGGGCGCCAGCCAATTGGGGTCGTTTGGTGCTGTTGCTCATGACAGTTGCTTGGCACCATTTCAGCCTTTTGGTTTTAGACTATGTGGACGACGTCAATGGCGTTGAGCCACATTTCTCCGCAGAGAGCGCGCGGCAGACTTGGATGGAGCTGGTGAACTTGCTAGGCCTCACACCGGACATAGATAAGTGCAGTTCCTGTGCCTCACCATGCTTTGATTCGTTGGGCGTTTCCTGGGCGCTCAACAGCCCGCAAGCCCTGGTTCAGATCTTGCCCGGCCGAATAGCTGGGTTGAGGAGGACATTCAGGCAATTCTTGCTGCTAATTGGTTGTGCCCTGGGCATGCTGCCCGCTTGCGAGGCAAACTTGGGTTTGCATTGGTGGCAGCCTTTGGTCGCTTTGGTCGCGCTCAGCTGTCGGCCATCAAGCGACGGCAGCATGCGTCTAATTTGCGATTGACTGCGGTGCTAAGGGCTCGTTGGAATGGTGGCTGGTGCATTTGCGTGCCCTTCCTGGTCGCGGGGTGCCCCGCTCGCCAGCTGAGAGATTTTTGGTGGCTTACATAGATGGAGAAGGCAGTGTGAAGGTGGCTGTATGTTTAACTTTTTTGGATCGAAGCACAGAGTTTTGTTGCGCAGAGATCCCACACTCCATCCAGCCGCGGTGGGGTGGGGTCAACAACATCCACCGCATCGAAGCTGTGGGGCCACCAACTTGCTTCCTGACGTGGCCTGAGAAGTTGCGGGGCCAGCTATTGCTGTTTTTCATTGACAACCAGTCAGCGTTAGGCAGCATGATTGGTGGTTGGTCGCATGAGGAGGTACTGAATGACATTACTGCCTTGTCCTGGTCTCTTGCTGCCAGCTTGCAGTGCTTCGTTTTTTTCGAATATGCACCCTCTGCATCCAAAATTATTGATGCAGCTAGCAGGGCATTGTCAGCGGCTGACCTTTGGGTTTACTATGAGAAAGGCTGGTCCTTTGTCGCTCCATGGCACAGGCTGCAATGACCTTGTTCCTTTTTTATGGCGAACATTTCTGCACAAAGGACACTGAAGGTGCTGTGCAGCATCGATGTAGCAACGAGATATAAAAGAATGCGGTTGCATGCCTGCCTAATACCATGAAATGAGTCCTTGTCTGTATCTGTAGGAGTTTTGGTTCAAGGCTGTGCTAGTCGCTTGTTGCTTCTGACGTTTCCTATGCACGTGTCCTTGAAGCTGAAGGAGCTACAAAGCGGCGTTGGCGCGAATGGCCGCAAGTGGCTGGACGAGAGCTTGGCCAAATGGAAGATGGACGTATTGCGGTCACTTGCATCGTTGCTTTCTTTATCTGTGGCAGGAGCAAGGAAGAAAGAAGACGTTGTTACCACATTGTCACAGAAGCTTTGGGTTGAAGGGTCGCGTCGCTGCGTGAGGGAAGTTATTCCTTTAGATCCACAAAGGTGTTATGTGGCTTAGGGAAGTTTTGGGGCAGGAAGTAGAGTTGCTGAGACGGAAGGCGGCTGGGAAAGGCTTGCAGTGGTTGGAGGATGCTGCACGGAAGGTGATCGTGTGCAACTTGCAGCAGTATCGCAAGCTGCCGGCCTACCTGTCAAAATAGACACGAACAAATCGACGGTGGAGCAGCTGCGTGTTGCTCTCGTGCAGCGTCTGGCATCGCAGGCGCAGTTGCTGCTGGAAAAGGGTCTCGTTGGTGAGTTTGTAGGTTTTTTAAGCGTGTCGGGCTGTCACGGCCATGGAGTTGGAATGAAGTGGTTATGGGGTATTTCAATTCTTCGCTGTTTGAATACATATGTGGGCAAGCTTGCCGAGAAGCTGTTTTAAATGCATGTCCTGGCGCGCCAGTATGTCTGCAGAAGATTTAGCATGACATACAGGCGCTCTCTGCGTGAGTATAATTCATGTTTGCAGGACGACAAGACGGATGAAGAGTTTCCTTTATAGACCTGAAGACCGCAGTTGTGGTGGAGGGGGGCCGGAAGCGTCTGCAGAAAGTCTTGGCCGAAGTGAAGCCGGAAAAGCTTCGTGACCTGGCGGGTGAAGCTGAGGTGGGCGTATTCGATGTGCGAATCATGTCATCCGGGACAGGCTCGCTTAATATCTGGCCCCCAAGGCGTGGCAGTGCATGGGAGAGAGGATTGCAATTCCCATTGTTTTGTAAGCTGCATGAATGTGAGAGCGGTGATGTTGTGGAACTTGCTTCGTGTTGACATCTCAGTCGGTATGGCAATTCAGGAGTAGCGAGTCACGTGTAGGTTCGGTTTGCTACTGAAGATCTATGCAGTTTTGATTGATTGTAAAGGGCAGCACGATGTTGAATTGTTCAGTAAATTTTAGCGGTGGTTTCTTTGGATTATCAAAGCGCCATTCTGTTTGCGCGACATTGCGCAGCACACATAGGTCCTGTGAAAATCATTTGTGTGTGCAGGATGACAAGAAGGTGGAGCGTTTTGCTGCAGAGCTGGAGGAACTCCGCACACTTGTCGCCGAGACTGAAAGTTTTGGCGGACACGAGTATGCGTGCACTTTGTGGAGTGGGACGTGCAGCTGCACTAAAGGTACAGGACCCAGACACAAATGCCTACTTTGTGAATGAAGTCATCAGCGCAAAGCTTGCCAACTACCCGGCGCCTCAGGTTCATATGGGGGCCTGGTTCGCAAATGAAGATTGATGTGGTCTTGATGGGATTCTGTAGGGCATCATGATGCTGAATTGTTTCAATAAGGGTTTGAAGTGTTTTCGTGTTGGTGGCATAAGGCATCCGTTTATCTCCACTTGGAAATCTGTCTGCGCAATAATGTGTACGACATGCAGGCCCTGTGAAATTATTTTGTTGGCGCAGGAGACACGAAGGATGAGAAGTTTGTTGCAGAGCTGGAAGAACTCCGCACAGTTGTCGCCAAGACGGGTCAGGAGGGACTTCAGCAAGTCTTGGCGGGCAAGGATAAGGAAACACGTCGTGGACTGGAACGTGCAACTGGACTACAGGTAAAGGACCCGGACACAAATTCTTACTTTGGGAATGAAATCATCCGCGCAAAGCTTGCCAGAAATGTGGTGGCGATGTAGTGGAATGTGTTGTTCTTTGAAACCCCAGTTTCTAGAGCAATTTAGGCCTATCGGTTCACATAGGGGATTGGTCCGCAAATGCAGATTTATGTGGTTTTCATGGGGTTTTGCAGGGCGGCATGATGTTGAATTGGTTCAGTGAAGGTTTGAAGTGTTTTCTTGGCATTATCCAAGCGCCGGTGTGTTTGCGCAATATTGCGTATCTCATACAGGCCCTGTGAAATTATTTGTGGGTGCAGGATGACAAGAAGGAGGAGAAGTTTGCAGCAAAGTTGGAGGAACTCCGCACAGTTGTCGCGGAGAAGGTTCGGGAAGGCCTACAGAAAGCCTTGGCGGATATGACGACGCATGCACTTTGCGGACTGGGACGCGCAGCTGTCCCAGAGGTCAAGGACCTGGGCACAAACTTCTACTTTGGAAATGAAAACATCCACGCAAAGCTTGCCAACCACCAGAAATGTGGTGGCGATGTAGTGGAATGTGTTGTTCTTTGAAACCCCAGTTTCTAGAGCAATTTAGGCCTATCGGTTCACATAGGGGATTGGTCCGCAATTGCAGATTTATGTGGTTTTCATGGGAACATGGAGGCTACATGCTCGAAGCCCTGTACAGTGTCGAAAAAGAACGAAAGCAATGGCAGCAAGAGTTCGCGGCAAGGGGTAGCAGCGGAAGTGATGCCTGATATAGTTCTGTGAATTGCACGGTGCTGTTGTCCGGAAGTGTCCGCGGCATCCGTTCCTCGCTGTCTCTGCAGGTCACTTTTTCCTATGTAGCGAAACATTGTGCAGCTGCGCCGCACTTCCGGCTGTGTCCGTGCATGGCGGCGGCTTGAAAAGAGGACAGAGTGTGTGACGACGCCAGGAAAATTTGCTCACGCATGTTTCGCAAGGGTCAATTCCTGGTTGCTGAAGCCACTCATCGGTCGTGACAAAGACATGCGTTGCATTGTCCAACATCAGATCGTGAATTTCATGCTTTTGTGTGCGTTCCTGCTTACCATTGGCAAGCATTGCTGATCGCCCACAAGTCTCTTGCACACCACTGCTGCGGCCAAGGTCTTTCTCTTCATCTCCACGTCAGAAACATTGTTTCACGGGATGAAGTTCCGTCGCATGACGTCTCACCGCCCAGAGTGCTCCGGCTCCATCATGGCTGACTCGCCGCTGTGTAGAAAAAGAGCGCGTGTAACTTTGAGTTTTGCCCGCCGCATTAGCTTTTGCCACGACCGCATTAGCAACAGGTATTTTCAGGCCGGTATGTTGCAGGAAAGGGCTTCCAAATAAAAGTTTCTGTGTGTAACCATCTCTGCGTATAGAAGGTTTGCATGTAAAAGGCGTCTGTGTGTACGAGAATCTGTGTCTCGACGCCTTTGTCTATAAAAGCAGTTTGCGCGTAAAGGCGTTTGCGTGTATAAGGGCTTCGTGCGTAAAAGGGTTTGTGTGTAAAAGGGTTTGTGTGTGTCGGCGCTTTAGTGTGTAACAGGGGTTTGTATGTAAAGGTGCTTGTGTATAGAAGGGTTTTGTGTGTCAACGCATCTGTGTGTGAAAGGGCCTTTGTGTAAAAGCATCTGTGTATAAAAGGATCCCCCAAGCAATTTCCACTACAGAAAGGGTGAGCTTGGGTCCCCTATAGGTGGTTCTACAGGGTCCGTTTTATAGGAAAATGAGGGGCTGCGGCTTGCTTCTTGTAGGGAAAACCGTGGTTCTAAGCCCTTCAAAAAACCCCGATGCATTTTGTAGGAACTTCCTTTTTGGGAGTATATTGAGGATTTCAAATTTCGGAAAGTGCATTTTGTAGGCGCATGTTGTCCCATATTTTTCTAATTCACTGAGGATGGAAGGCCGTTTTGTAGGATACATGAGGGCATGTAGTCCTGGAGATGTTTTTGAATACATTTTGTAAGGTTCTTCAGGAAGCGCAGGCACAGTTGGCCACGATGAGCACAGATGGCTCCAGTGTGACGGAGAAGCTTTCGGTCCAAGGTCGGGACTTCTGCCAGGATTTGGGTCTGGAAATAGGATAGGGTATGAGACATGCGCAAGCATGATCTTGGATCGGGGCAGTCGGAGCATAGCGAAATCTTTTGCGCGGACGCACCTGCTTCGGAGTGATACTGACTGCATCTGCCAATGCCTAAAAGACACTAGAAACAACATGTTTGTTGCCGGACTGTTTTGTAAGCAGAGCTTGGGTGCTAAACCGTTTTGTAACAACGACTTGGCTGCCAATGCGTAACCTGCAATTGAACCAGCTGCCAATACCTAACCAGTAAATGAATACTATGCCAATGCATGACCTGCAATTGAATTCATTGCCAATAATACGTAACCAGTATATGAACACGCTGCCAATGCGTAACCTGTAGTTGAACTCGCTGCCAATACATAACCAGTACATGAACACACTGCCAATGCGCGACCATTTTGTAGACACTGGGGGCATGCGCCCAATATTGCACTATAAACAAGGGTTTGCAGAACCCCCTCCCACCGTTTTGCAAGAAGAACTTGGTTGCTAGACCGTTTTAAAACCAAGACCTGGGCACGAGACTGTTTTGTAAGCAGAGCTTTGTGAGCAGAGCTTTTGTGCTGGACCGTTTTGTACGTCGAACTTGGTTGCCAGACCGTTGTAGTATAAACGAGGAGTATATGAACACGCTGCCAATGCATGACCTGCAATTGAACTCGCTGCCAATACCTAACCAGTAAATGAATACTATGCCAATGCATGACCTGTAATTGAACGCACTGCCAATAATACGTAACCAGTACATGAACACGCTGCCCATGCGTAACCTGTAGTTGAACCCGCTGCCAATACCTAACCAGTACATAGAACACATTGCCAATGCGTAACCTTTTTTTGACATTGGGGGCAAGCGCTCCATTTTGTAGTAGAAACAAGGGGTTGCATAACCCCCCCACCGTTTTGCAAGAAGAACTTGGTTGCTAGACCGTTTTAAAAAGCAAGACCTGGGCACGAGACCGTTTTGTAAGCAGAGCTTTGTGCGCAGAGCTTTTGTGCTGGACCGTTTTGTACGCCGAACTTGGTTGCCAGACCGTTGTAGTATAACGGAGGGGTATATGAACACGCTGCCAATGCGTAACCTGTAATTGAACTCGATGCCAATGCGTCACCAGTAGATGAACACCGTGCCAACGCGTAGCCATTTTGTAGGCACTGGGGTGTATGCAGCCCATTTTGTAGTATAGACAAGGGACCGTTTTGCAAAAGAATTTGGTTCAAGAGACGAACGGTAGTGCCCTGCAGTATCAAACCCATTGGAATTGGAATGAATTGTTTTCAGTGCCCATCCCAATCTAGATTGGTGAGACGAAGGGCGTGAGAGCCATTCGAAGGTAGCATGAAGGTTAGGCCAACAGGAGAGTCGAACATGTTGGAAGTATTCCAGATGCTCCTACAAAATGCAAGCGGCAAAAACATGTGACCAGAAAACACGTTTCTTCATCGGCATCCATCTTTTCGAGATTGCATTTTGTAGCGCGCTTATCTTGAGGCGCAAGGGGTGGGATGAAATGCATTTTGTAGGCAGATTTTAGGTGGTGTGCATCACATTTTGTAGGCTAAAAAAGGTGATCCCCAGCTCTAGGCCTACAGAATGCTTGCACAGGGCCTCGGGTGAAATGTCAACCGGGATATAAAAGGGATGTTTTGTGTAAACGCTTCTGTGTGTAAAAGCGGTTTTAGGTAAAAGGGGTGTGCGTATAAAAGTTTCTCTGTGTAGAAGAGTGTGGCTTACAAGGGTCTGTGTGTAAAGGCAGTTGTGTGTGTGAAAGGGCCTGTGTGCGGTAACATCTTCATGGAAACGCGTCTGTTGACGCAGGCTTTTCAAAGAGTGCTCATCGAGTGTTCATCGGCGCTTGTCTTTCATGGAGCGTGTCTGCTTAAGAGCGTCTGTGTGTGATCGTGTTTCTGGCATATCTTCTTTCATGAGTTTGTATCACGCCCGTATAGTTCATATAACTTCCTTCTCGTAAGGCCTGTCTTCGCCTTCTTGCTCTACTTCTCTCTGATGATAAACGCATTTATGCAGCTCTTCATCAGACATCTTCATGACTTGCTATCTCGCATCTTTCCTCTTTCTTAAGATTCGATGCTGCATCTTTTACCTCCGCATATCTTACATCTGCACATCTTACATCTGCGTATCTTGCATCTGCACATCTTACGTCTGCATATCTTACATCTCCATCTCTTACATTTGCATATCTTTCATCTGCTCATTCTTCTCACTGCCATCACTTTTCTACTGCATCGACCTCATACTTACATATGATCAACTTGCTTCTCTTCGCTCTCGGGCCATCCGTCGTCTAGTTTGTAGCTTCTTTGTTGGGGGCTTCAAACGAAGATTCTTGATCCTGTCCCTCATTTTGCGGAACTGCTGCTGTACTGCTATCCGCTATTACCGCCCTTGCCCCGGGTGGTACCCTCACTGAAGATACAATGACCTTCTTGGCAGTCATGTCCTTTCTGCTTTCCTTACTTTTGACGCTCGGTCTCTCTTGTCCCTCCGCCGTTTCTTTGCCCTTTGCTGATCAGTAGGCTGACGCGCCGGGCGAGGGAAGTGTCACACTTTGTGGATGATTGAGGAGGAGGCGCAGATTGTAAACGGAGAGTTCGACCAAACCTTGCTGAAGCGGTGCTCTCCAGATGCCCAGGACAATGGGACGCGTCATTGGTTTGTCATACGCGTACGGGTAGTGGAAAAACAATTTCAGGTTGACCTATGTTGTAGACTTCTGGAAGCATAGGCCTTGTGAAATTAAGGCAGGCAAGTTTTGACTTGCGACTGTGGCTGTGCTTTGGAACCGGCTTTTCCTGGCTCCCAACGCGGCGCCATAGTCAGAAGCAGATGCAAACATTGCCTCATTGCCAGAACCACTAGCATCTTGGCCCTTGGTGTCACGAGCTTGCGCCTAGGACCTGGTCAAGGGCTTGCTACGGATGAATCCAAGTGAGAGGTTGACTGCGGATCAAGTCTTGGCGCATCCATTCTTGCAATGAGCTGGATGGCCCAAGGTTTCCTAATTGTTTTGAAAATTCAGTCGCCTTCTTTGCTTGCTTGCTCACTTGTCCGAAAGTCCAACATGAATTGGCAGTTCCAAAGATGAACAGCGCCAACGGGCTGCACGGTGCAGATGCTGTGCGGTAGACATTGTTTGTTGGCAACTATTGGCAGGCGCGAGGGATTGGGCACAGCTGTGCCACTTGACAGGTGTAGCTTGTGTGGGTAATTGCCCAAAACGATAGTGCAAGAAATCAGGGTAGGCTAGGTTCTTAAAGCAAGAACAGGTTGATCAAAGCAATGTGGGTTGCTATGCTTTTGCGGTATATTTCCATCCACCTTTGAATTTGCAGCGGACCATTTTGCTTGAGATAGCAGGCCATATATGCAGGATTTCAATGGCGCTCCTGTCATTCACTGCGTAGTATTGATTGGCGTGGGATTCCGCCTTGGAGGTCGAAAAAGGGGACAGCAAGCACCCAGGCCTTAAGATTGCAATGATGAAGCTTCTAAGACTCTCTCTTGCACGCTTCTTGCTAGAAGCGTTGGCTGGGTGTGCCCCCCTGGGCCCCTTAGCAACTCTACTTAGAGCCGGTGATTGGCATGCATTCATTCCAGTTGGGGTTGCAATTGGATTTGTAGTTTGTAGTTGTTGCAGTGGTGTTCGTGGTGGTAGTAGCAGCTCTTAGGGTAGGCGGGCAGCAAAGTAGCAGCAGTAGTCGTTGTCGTTATTGCGGTTGCGGCTGGGGTTCTGGTTGAGTTGGTTTCCTTAAATTGTCATGGGTCGTTCTGTTGTTCTTGTTTGTGCTGCGCTGTTTCTTGCTATCTTTGTAGCGCTTTTGTTGTCGTGCTGGCTGCTGGGTCTTGTTGTTCCTGCTTTTGCCTGCAGCGTGGTTGCTTGTTCCTGTTGGTGGTCTTGTTATTACTATTGCTCTGCGGCGCTGTTTGTTTTCACTGTGGTGCTTGCCCCGGTCGGGGATATGGGTTTTAACATGCGTGCAGCACTTGAATTTTCATTTTTTGCATGGGCATGCTATTGTTATTGCCGTTGTCGTTGTTGCCGTGGTGGCGGTTGTTGTTGTTGTTGTTGTTGTTGTTGTTGTTGTTGTTGTTGTTGTTGTTGTTGGTTTTGTTGTTGTTGTTGTTGTGGTTGGTTGGTTGGTTGGTTGGTTGGTTGGTTGGTTGGTTGGTTGGTTGGTTGGTTTGTTTGTTTGTTTGTTTGTTTGTTTGTTTGTTTGCTTGTTTGTTTGTTTGTGTGTTTGCTTGTTTGTTTGTTGTTTGTTTGTTTGTTTGGTTGGTTGGTTGGCTGGCTGGTTGGTTGGTTGGTTGTTGGTGTTGTTGTTGTTGTTGTTGTTGTTGTTGTTGTTGTTGTTGTTGTTGTTGTTGTTGTTTGTTGTTGTTTGTTGTTGTTTGTTGTTGTTTGTTGTTGTTT